>JAPKLY010005824.1:0-12111 GCA_026898435.1 Prunella vulgaris | reverse complement strand
TGCTGATTTACTGTTTTGTTCAGGATCATAACTGTCATCATAATAAATTGAACATTCTGCATTGTTTTATCCTCAGGACTGAATCAATCATCCTGAATCTTAATTCAGTGCACTCAGCCCTAACCACCAGTTTATTAAGCAAGTTCAGAGAAAATGTTTTCAGAAACTAAAACGAGTAGAATCTAAGGGCTCACCTTCCGCACGTACTCTAGCTCACTAAGATAGTTGTCCAACTGACTCACTTCCAAGCAGTCAGTAGGTTTGTTATCTCTACTGAGCTTCTGGGCACATTACTCACACTCAGCTTATCTGACTCGTTACTGAACTGTCCCTGCTGTCCCTGTGGACCTTCAGCACACTGAGTAATTCAGGAAATCCTGACTGAGAGTGTAAGAGCATTTTTCTGAGTCTTTCAGAAAAATCTGACATCAGTCTATTCCCCCCATACACAGATCTTCCTCGTTTTGGGACCAACAAGTGGTATCAGAGCAGTGGTTCAAAAGACCACTGACTTTGTTTACCAACAGTTTCTAAGGAGAAACTTTTGGTGGTCTACTGAATAGATCTTGCTTCTAAAAATTTGCATATCATGGCATCCGATTCTAAACGCCTCGAGGGCAATCTTCCTAAATTCTCAATTGACAATTATGATTATTGGAAATTCAGGGTACTTGCACATCTCTACTCTATCCATGATCAGATGCATCAGGTGATTGAGCATGGTCCGATCAGATTCATGAGGAATCTTCAGACGACCTGGCCTGTTGCTGGCAATGTCCCTGTTCCAGCCGCCGGAGATGAAGAAGTGGAGAGGTCTGCGCTTAATTCTTATCAGATTAAGCAAATCGGACTGGATAATGTTGCCAAGAACATTATACTCCATACCGTTTCTTACGAGAATTCGGTCAGGCTCATGCATCTGAGGACCGCAAAGGAAATCTGGGATGCTCTGAGGGAGATGAGTGAGGGATCTGAAAAGATCAAGGAGAACAAGAGAGTTCTTGCTATTAGGAAGTTTGAAGCCTTCCGGATGCTAGAGGGAGAATCCATCGATCAGATGGAAGCTCGGTTCATTAAGATGATGAATGAGCCAGCAACCCTTGGGAAGGAGTTTCCCAAGAGGGAGGTGTCTTCTAAAATCCTGAACTGTCTCCCTGAAAGATGGGACACAGGAGTAATCCTGCTGAAAAACACTCAGGATCTTACAAACATTCCTTACTCTCACCTATTCTCAGAGTTAAAGGCTCTGGAATTCGACCTCGATAAGAGGAAGAAGAAGGGTGTTGTCAGTGAGGAAGTTAGTGAGGAGAAGACTCCTGAAAAGGAATAGAGCGTGGCTCTTAAAGCTACTCCTGAGCCTGAGGCTAGATCTGGCTCTAAGTCTCTGAAGGACATGAACAAGGATGAGCTAGCCTTGGAGTACAGCCTGATGGCACGGCGATTCGAGAAACTAAACTCTCGATTCGGAAGGTATAAGAAATTTTATACTGACAGTCGTGATCGCAGGTACTCCAGCCCCCGGAGATCGAGCCCCCGAAGAGAAGAAAGGAGGGGTTCAAATTCCAGGAGGGATCGCAATGAGCCTGAGTGACGAAGATATGAGAAAAGGAGAGATGATGAGCCTAGAAGATCCAGCTCCAAACCTGAACGATCATCAGGGAGCAGGAGGGAGTCATCTGATAAAAGGTACACTGACAAGAAACTTGATTCTGATGTAGATAAGTGTTACCACTGCAAAAAGACCGGACATTATCAGTATGATTGTCCGGAGCTCAGTGCTCGTGAGCGAGAGGATCGGAGAGCCAAGAGAGAGCTCAGGGCATCAGACTGGAGAGCGTTGCTTGCTGAGGATTCCTCAGATTCAGATGGCCTAGGACGCCGATCCCCTGAACTCTTCTCCGATGAGGAGTATGATGACATCTGCCTGATGGCAGATGATGAGGTATGTTCTTCTGCCTCTTCTCCTGATCACGCACCTGAGCTTAGCTCAGATTCAGCAGGAGAACTCGACCTTCAGCTCGCTCTAGAGCAATTGATGGTTGACTTCTCAAGGCTGCAGGAGACTCATACTCACACAGTGGATGTGAATGCAAAACTGAGTGGGGAAAACGATCGGTTAAATGAGTCTCTCAGAGTAAGAGATACTGAGGAAGCCCTCAGATTAGTACATCTTCAGGAAGAGCTACTTCATGCTCGGAACAAGCATGATGAAGCTCCACTGGAGGTAGAAAGACTGAAGGGTGTATTCAGCTCTCTGATTGAGACTCGTGATACTGATCTGTTCCTTGCTCAGGAACAACTGATGATTGAGCGAATTGCTCTTAGAGTAATGTTCGAAACTGAGTGGCAAGCTCGCCTTTGTGCTGAGCAAACCGCTTGGGATCTTGAGCTGATCTCAAAAGAGAAAGCTCATGAAGAGTTGGTACTTCAGTACACCACTGAAATTGAGGCCCTTAAAGAAACCAATGGGCATCTTGAGGTTAAGCTGAAAAAGTTATACACATCCACCCAAGTGGTTGATGAGTTAACAAATTTCTCTCAGCTGACTGATGGTGCTAAAGCTGGGTTAGGCTATGATGCCTCAAAAGACCCAAAGGGCAAAAAGAAGAGAAGTGCTTCAGGGAGCAACTCTCAGAAGAAGTTTGTCCCTGCCCTAACTGATGACAAGAGCTCAAGTGTTGCTCGTCAGGACAAAGGCAAAGGGAAGGATAAAATGCCTGCTGAACCTGTCAGGAAAAGGACTGAGGAATCAAGGCCAAAACCTAAGGGAAAGGCCAAGGCTCCTCATCCCGAGTCTAGGAAGACAGATCAAAGGAACTCCAAGGCTCAACCTAGGAATCCTCAATCTGGGAAGAATTTTGCTCCCAGCACTTCTCAGGCCCAGCCTAGAAATGCTCAGAGCAGAAGGAACTCAGAACAGAGGAGGCCTCAGGCAAAGCCAAGGACTACTGAGGTCCAGATTCCTCAGACAGGGCACAGAGCCCATCAGGAACGTCATAATCCTCAAAGGAGAAGGACAAACCAGGTGGTCTCTGAAAGGCAACGGAGACCTGACTCCGGTAACACTCAGGTCAGACCTCAAGTGCCAAGAGGTCAGGCCCGAGCTACTCCTTCTCGGGATCAAACTCAGCCCAATGCACCCAGGCCAAAGAGGAACAGGAGGCCCACCCCCAGGAATCAATATAGGGCTCCGGTACCTCAGGCTGACACCCATACACCCTCAACTTTCCAGGCACAAAAGAAGAAGACTGTATATGTTGATATTTCAGGGAAACAGGTTTACACTTCTGATGCTATCAGAATTGTTAAAAAAATCTGGATCCCGAATGGTATGGCTGACTCAGTAGGACCCAATACTAGATGGGTACCTGAGGCCTGATTCTTTTCAGGTCGCTGTGGGCTACAAGAAGAGGAAGGAGGATCTGATGAAGGACTGGTACTTGGACTCGGGATGTTCCAGGCACATGACCGGATTTCGTGATCTCCTTCAGGATTATATAGCTCAGGAAGGCCCGCAGGTAACCTTTGGTGATAACTCTAAGGGTTTCACCAGAGGATTCGGAACCCTTGTTATTGGCTCTGTCCGTGTACTGAATGTATCATATGTTGAGGGACTGAGACATAACTTACTCTCGGTCAGTCAGTTTTGTGACCGAGGATATAGTGTAGAATTTACATCTAACATGTGTCTTGTGAAGGACAAATCTACACTACAGGTTCTGATTACAGGTGTCAGGAGGGGCAATGTATATTTTGCTGACTTCAAGAGCAGCTCTCCTGAAACTTGTTTGGTCGCTAAGAGCTCCTCTGAGCTCAGTTGGCTTTGGCATAAACGCCTGAGTCACTTAAACTTCAAGATTATTAACAAAATTTCTAGACATTCTCTTGTAGATGGTCTACCCAATGAAGTTTTTAGCGAAGACCACGTGTGCGGAGCATGTAAGGAAGGCAAGCAAACCAAAGCACCATTCAAAGAGAAAGAAGACTTCTCAACTGACAGAGTGTTTCAGCTTCTGCACATGGATCTCTTTGGTCCAGTTACTCCTGTCAGCATAAATGGTAGGAAATATACCCTTATTGTTGTTGATGATTATTCCAGGTACACATGGGTTATTTTCTTGCTGAACAAAAAAGAGACTCAGGTCAAGCTTCCAGAGTTACTCAAGCAATTGAGTACTGAACAGGGTCAGAGAATAGTCAGGATTCGATCAGATCGAGGAACTGAGTTTATAAACTCTATTATAACTGACTTTTGTACTAACCATGGTATAGCTCATGAGACTTCTGCAGCCAGGACCCCTCAGCAGAATGGGGTAGCTGAAAGAAGAAATCGGACCCTGAAGGAAGCTGCCAGGACCATGTTGGCTGAGTCAGGATTGCCCAAGAAGTTCTGGGCTGAAGCAATCAACACTGCTTGCTACACTCAGAATCGATCTATGCTGAACAAACAACATGCTCAGACACCTTATGAAACTTGGAACAAGAGGAAGTCTCACTTCTCTTATTTCCATATTTTTGGGTGTATGTGTTTCATCCTGAACAATGGGAAAGACCAGCTGAAAGCCTTTGATAGCAAATCTGATGAGGGAGTTTTCTTAGGATACTCCTCAGTCAGTAAAGCCTTCAGGGTGTATAACTGTAGGACCCTTTGTGCGGATGAAACACCTCATATTGTGTTTGATGAGACTGCATCAGTGCATAGGAAACAGGTTCCGAGTTCTGACACTGAGGGGGTTACCAAGAGAATAACAAGATTGAGTCTAAAAAATCCTGAATTCAAGATCAAGCTTGTCAGTGCTACCAAAGGATGGGATTATGATGATGAAGATCAGGATGGACCTCAGGTCAACCCTCAGCAAGCCCCAGCCTCGGAAGATGTTGAGTCTCAGATGGAGGGACAGACTCAACCTGAGGTACGTACTGTCGGTGATGATGCTTCTGCACCTGAGACAGTTACTGAGTCCAACACTGTAGGGGGAAACAATGTCCCTGATATTGGCCAACCCTCAGGAAATGACTCAGTATCCCCTGTTCTTTCTCGTTCATGTTCTTTGCCTATTATTGTCGAGACTAACGTTTCAGGATCAGGCGAGGGAACGTCAGCAGCTCCCAGTGCTCCCGTCAGCAGGAGGCGGTGGCTAGATGATCACTCATTGGCTGATATCATTGGTGATATCAATGAGGGGGTCAGGACTAGGTTGTCCTTTGGTGAGAGCGCTATGTTTTGCTGCTTCCTGAGTGATCAAGAACCTAAGAGCGTAGAAGAAGCTCTTGCTGATCCCAACTGGATCCTAGCCATGCAGGATGAGCTCAATCAGTTTGAGCGGAATCAGGTTTTGGAGTTAGTTGAGAGACCTAGGCGTCAACATGTCATTGGCACCAAATGGGTCTTTAAGAACAAGAGGGATGAGAAGAATGTTGTAGTCAGGAATAAGGTCAGACTAGTGGCAAAGGGTTACTCTCTGGCCGAAGGAATCGAATATGATGAGACCTTTGCTCCGGTCGCAAGGTTGGAAGCAATCAGGTTGTTTCTGGCATATGCAACATTCAAGAAATTCAAAGTGTATCAGATGGATGTAAAGAGTGCTTTTCTGAATGGTGTACTAAACGAGGAGGTCTATGTGGAACAACCTCCAGGTTTCGAAGTTGGAAATAAGGTATATCACCTGAAGAAAGCTCTTTATGGCTTGAAGCAAGCTCCGAGAGCTTGGTATGATACATTATCCCAATTCCTGATAGACCACGGGTTCGTGAAAGGAACAGTGGACAGGACCCTCTTCCGGATATCTGAAGGGGAGGACATTCTCTTGTTCAGATTTATGTGGATGACATAATTTTTGGATCTCCTAATCTGAAGCTTTGTGAGAAATTCTCCAAGCTGATGACTGGGAAATTTGAGATGTCAATGATGGGAGAAATGAATTTCTTTCTGGGTCTCCAAGTCAGGCAAACTGACTCCGAAATCTTCATAAATCAGTCCAAATATTCGAGGGATTTGATTCAGAAATTCGGAGTTCAGACCAGCAAAGTCTCACGTATTCCCATGAACACAAATGAGAAGCTGGACACTGACAAAGAAGGAGTCTCAGTAAATCAGACTGAATATAGGGCACTAATAGGATCCTTATTGTTTCTGACTGCTAGTCGTCCTGACATTACTTATGCAATTGGAGTTTGTGCAAGGTATCAGTCTGATCCAAAGAAGAGTCATCTAGAGAGTGCCAAAAAGATACAGAAATACCTGTGAGGTACAGTAAATCTAGGACTTTGGTATCCCTCTGATGACAACCTAGAACTGACTGGCTATTCAGATTCAGATTATGGAGGCTGTAGGCTTGATAGGAAATCAACTACAGGCACATGTCAGTTTCTAGGGAGTAAGCTGATCTCTTGGTTTTCTAAGAAGCAAACCAGTGTTGCAACGTCTACTACTGAGGCTGAGTATATGGCGGCAGGCATTTGTTGTTCTCAGATCCTTTGGCTAAAACAGCAACTGAGAGACAACCAAGTTGAGGCCACTGAAGTCCCAATTTATTGTGACAATAATAGTGTCATTGCCATATCCCAAAACCCAGTCTTACACACAAGGTGTAAGCTTGTAGACATCAGACATCACTTTATCAGAGATCATGTTGAGAAAAAGGACATCACGATGGAGAGAGTCCCTACTGATAAGCAGAGAGCTGACATACTGACTAAAGCTTTGCCTGAAACCAGATTTGTTGAGCTATCAGTAAAATTAGGACTCCTTGACCCAGGCTTAGGAGATTCAATCTGAATCTCTGATCAGAATGCTCAAGGTCAGGGGGAATGACTAATATGGACCCAGGATGAAGGAATCTCAGAGAGATTGTGAATGGTTGTAGGGGGAACATTCAGTATGAAAAGGATGATCAGTATAGACTGACTAAGATTCAGGACACTGAACTCAGGGCTTGTCATCCTGATAGGTCACATGTGGTATCCGTCAGAATACAAATCTGACTGACTGGTATGTTTCCTGATTTTCTTTCAGTCATCAGATCTTGCATGCATCATCCTTGATACTGTTTGCTGTATTGTCAAATCAATTTAATTTGTCATTTAATCCCAGCCATTCATTTAATATTCGGTTATTATTTAATACAATTTATTTGAATTAAATACGAACATGCTCTGACCCGCATTTAATGCACAGTGGGCGGGAACAGTTTTCGATAAAGTTTTGACCCATTACATTTGAAAATCCGAAGAGTCTCCATGCATCTTGCACTTTAATCTTAACCTTTGAATCTCATAAGTCACTATTTTCTGAGCCATCCGATTAAAACTGAATTTTAGTATAAATAAGGGAAGTTTGTGCTATTGCAACCTTTATGCACCTAAATCTTTTCTTGATATATTTCTCTCTGTGAACCGACCTTCTTCATTCTTCATATTATTTCCATGGGTTCTCCTTCGGTGGATTCATTCTTTGGGAATCTATTTCACCTAAGGAATGAAATACACTGGGATCCATTTGGAGATTTTACCTCCAATCATCCTGATATATTACCTGTAAAGGAGGTTTTCGAAAATGTAGGTCTTCTGCGTTTTATCACTTCCAGACCCTAGAGACTCCATCCCAGACTTGTTGCTGCTTTCTATATAAAAATGGCGCAGAACAAGGACTCCCAGGAGTGGGAAACATGCATTCCCCTGACCTCATGTATGAAGGGGAAGGATGGTGAGGAAGTGATGACCAGGAGGTGGGTCACTCTCAACCTCAGGCAGAAGATTAGAGAGGTTCTTAATCTTCCTCATTCTGGATGATGCCCTGTTGATTATCTCCAGTCCCTATGCGATGGTGATGTGGTCCTGAAATCAGGTCTGAACAAGTCAGTTCTGAGAACAGAGAATCGACACTTCTTCGATCTGACGAGTCAGGGAGTGATGGGGATTGCTGGAGGACTAGAGCAGATCTCGCGGCCAAAACTGTATACGATGATGGCAATCTCTGACGCCTCAGTGCATAACTTTAACTGGGAGGATTACTTCCTCCAATTGCTGGTAGCTGAGACTAACAAAATCAAATATTCGCCCCAAGATGCACTTTGGCACCAAGATTTCTCTGATCTTGGAGACCCTGGATCTCGGTGATGTGGATCAGGCCCAATCACTCGAGATTCCAGCGAAAATCAATCTTTTCAGAGCTTATTCCGGTGATGCTGGCACCAAGAAACGACCAAGGACTCAGAAGAAGAAGGCTCAGGCGAGCACGACTGGAGGAGTCAAGACTCAGGCGAGAATATCTTCTGGGATCCTTATCACGAAGCCAGCGGAGGACAAACCCAAGCCCTCAGGACCCAAGCAACAGAAACTAAAATTCTTATATCCGGGGTCAGGAGAGCGAGAGAAGAAACTTATGGAAGAGAAGGCTACTGAAGAAATGATTCAGCACGCACATCCGGAGAGGGAATCAGGTCAGGCTGCACTTGAAATCGCCCCTATCTCTGCCATTCCGGATGTTGCACCCACTGATCCTAACCCACTGATTCTTAACATTGCTTCAACTTATCAGGGTATAGAGGCCCCCTCGGGTGAGGATCAGGGGGAACCTGTTCAGGAGGAAGGAGTTCAGAAGGAGGTGTCTGAAGGGGTTCATGCTGAAGCTCCGTGGCCATTCCCTGTGCCTGACGAGAACACATTGTCAGACTTTGAGATAGTGGCAAGGGGAAAGGCTGCTGAGATGGTGGAGAGAAGGTTTCCTGACCTCTCAGATGCTCAGAAGGAAGCAGTTGTGCAGCTTCGCACCTTTGCAATGATTCGGAACGCCACCTGGCCTGAACTCAGTCAGCTCGGGGAGTCAAGAGGATGGGACAATATTGCTGAATCAGAGGCTGCCCTCTTTGATCATTTTGACGTTAACTCTCTACATCACCTGATCAAGATGGTAGACATTATCAGAACTGTCCGACGCATTTATCCTGAGCCCGAGCCTCAGAGAGTTGAGAAGGAGAAGGAAGTGGAGAAGGAAGCTGAGAAGGAGGTGATTGAGACTGCTGATAGTGCTCAGCAAGGTGGCACTGAAGTGGTCAGTGCACCGGCCGATGAAGCAATTCTGGGACCCGGAATTGCGGAGGCTTCAGGAGAGGGTCCACCAGGTCTGGTCCGAGTCAGAGGAAAATGGTTCACCCCCGAGTCACTATATGTTCAGAACTCCTCACGAGCTCTTGCCAATCTTCACAGAAGGGTAATCCTCGTCGAGAGAAAAACTAGTAGGGTTGGTTCAAATTCTGAAGTGCTGAACAAGAAGATGAATAGACTGGATCGTGACCTGAATGATATGGGATCTGACATGAATGCTGCCATTGATCTTCTTGGAGAAGTCAGAACTCAACACTCAGTAGATCTCACTGTTATCTCTGAGCATGCAAAAGGGGCCATTCAAAGCTGCAATCAAATGGTCTCTGATGCGCAAACTCAGCAGGAGAACAAGCTTGCCACTTTTCTTGATCAACAACTGCCTGAAAGAATTGATCAACTGGTTGATGAAAAGTTGGCCAAGCTGAAGGCTGAACTGAAGGATGAGCTGCTGAGTGAGATGTCTGCACAGGAGAAGGCTGAAATTGCCTCTGCCCTAGACAACAGAATGGAGAACTTCGAAGGTCGACTGAAGGCTGCACACAATTCAGCCATTGATAAGCTCAGTGTCGGCCTAAGAGGGATGGCAGGTCAGATTGGGCAACTGTAAGGCAAGCAGACTGAGATGGACAGTCAGTTCACGTTGTTGGCGGAGTCAGTAAATGAAGTTGTCAAACGAATTAATGACGATGATGCCAAAAAGGGGGAAGAAGCAAACTGCTACTACTGGTAAAGCCAAGAAGAAGAACTTCCCCCCTGAACTGAAAGCGGTGGATAGAAAAAGGACAAGGTTCGTCGCTGCCATCGAAGCCGCTGAAGGTTCAGAGCCAAAGAGGTTGAGGGCCTCTGAGGATCTTGCTCTGGAACCTTTGTATAAGGAGATGGAGGACAGATGAATCCGGGGTTGACCACTCAGGAAAAAATGGTGATGACTGAGACGGAGAAGATAGCGAAGATGAAGGAGATTTCGCTGCTCAGTCAGATCCAACGGCTAAAAGAGTCCAATGAGTACCTGACTTCGCAGGTTCAGAAGAAGAAAATTGTGCCTTCTGGATCTCGAATAAAGACTCAGAGGAAGTTAGTGGTCAGTCCAGATCAAGGTCCCCCTCCTCTCCAGTTCGTAGAGGATTTCATTCCGATAGAGTTGTTGGAGGTATGGATTCCGATCCGGAATAGGTGGGCTTACCTATTCTATGTGGTGGGGTTATGGGACGATCAATCTGAAGAAAAAGACATCATACTCCATCACTGGATGGCACAGGAGCATCCGGATCTATGGGCTGAAATAATCAGACATGCTGACACAGAAGGTGTAGAGATTGCTCCTCTGGAATTCATTAAGTATCCTCCTCCACTCTTCAGGAACTCCAAGCAACTGGACCGGAAAGCAATATCAGAAGAAGTCGTCAGAGTAGGACGCGCTGCCGGGGTCGTTGGTGATCGGAACAGGATGAAGCAGGTCCTGAACCGAGTCTTGGAGATGTATGAAATTCCTCTAGTTGCTTGGAATAAGGATGAAGAATAGATCAGGAAATAGTTGTTCATGAATTGTAATAGCTTCAGGATAATTGTAACTCTTATATCAATCAATGAAGTTATTTATTTTTCCTGAGTACAACTTCTTGTTGACTCTTGAATTTACTTTTCTGAATCCTTATCAAGAACTGTACTAACTCATTCCTTGTTTTAATCTTATAGACTAAGTACCTAGTTTGTCAGGTGGTACTGAGTTGTTCTCACTGACTAAGTCAGTTGATTGTATAGATGAATAGGAATTTGCTTAAGGGTTTTGGCATCATCAAAAGGGGGAAATTGTTGGGTCAATCTGAGTATTTTGATTAGATCCCAAAACCCCTGATGAATCTGCCTAAGTATAGTTGTTCAGGATCAAATAGTTCAGGATAGTTAGGTTAGGAATTCAGTATAGGAGGAACTTGCTGAAGACTGAAGAATATTGGAGTCGACCCAATTTACTGAAGTCTGAAGTATAATCCATCCTGAAGGAGTCAGACAGTCTTGCTGAAGATTGCCTGGTCTGAAGCTGAAGATCGAAGCCTGTTAATCCGTCCTGATGTCAATCCTGAAGTACCATTGGCTGATGTTTCTACTGAGTACACTAAGCATACTAAGGACAGATCTTAGTCAGTGAAGAGTAAGTGTAATCTATCAGGCTGTGCTGAATGCACTTAAGACCTGACTTAGGCCTTGGTTCCGTTTATCTGAACCATGTAAGTCCAAAGCAAAAAGGTTACACATACTGGGATGAATAATCTATCAGGCTGTGCTGAAGACACATAAGACCTGACTCAGGCAGTAGTTCAGATCACCTGAACCATGTAAGTCCAAGGCAAAAAGGTTATTTATGCTATGGGACAAGAGACAAAGAGAATGTCAGTAAGACTCCAATGAAGACAAACATTCAGACTGAGTTATTAACAAGAGACTCAGAGTATTGAATGTACGAGGAAGGACAAATGTCTGAAAGTCAACTAGCCGTTAGAACGGAGAGCCAATGATCTTTCGACACGTATGTACGGAGTCTGAGCAGCATTTAATGCGTCTCAGAGTTGCAGGCGATGGGATAGACTTGCCAGAATAAGCATGGCGGTTAGGTCAAACAGTATTTCTAGCCTACAACCACCCCAAAATAGGAAAGATTTGATTTGATCTCCTCCAACGGATCTATTTTGAATCTTTCCTATAAATATGGAGAGCCTTGCACCTATTCAAGGCTAACGGGAAATTTCCAAGAGAAAACTCTCAAGAATCCAAGCTCTCAAAGCATACTATAAACAACACTCTGCAATTAAATTTTCCTAGTGTTGTAGTTGGATTCACTTTGTATTTGCTTAGATCGATAGCTCTAATATTTAGCATTGTTTTGTATTGCTAGACCTATCTCAGTTGGAAACCAGAATACCAAACCACTCAGGGTGTGAGATTGGTTGGTTAGAAGGACTGGGACTTGTAAAACGCCCAGGGGTCAGTTCCTAAGAGAGGAAGTTGGCT
>JAPKLY010005823.1:0-12111 GCA_026898435.1 Prunella vulgaris | reverse complement strand
GTACACCCTTCAAGACGAGCATTTATGAACATGAAAAATTGGCAAGGGTGATAAACAAGAAAATTTCATACCATTTATAAAAAAACATGTGTTGAAATAAGAACGAAAATAATGATAGTAATTTCACTACAAAATCAGAGAGTTTATCTTAAATTTTTTTTTCAATCAAGTAGCATTACTAGTAAGCCACCAATGAAACTGTACAGGAATGACAAAGGAAACCTGAGGATCATATCTGATGAACTTCATACATCAAATTCCTTTCCCTCATAATATAAATCACCGTGGTATGTCAATTTTGGTTCAGTCTGGTGCTTGAAGAAGGCATCATGGAGAACCTATAAAATATGAAACAAAAAAATTGTTTGTCAAGAGAAAGATATGAACCAAACGAGAAAATGTGACTGGTTAACATAATACTCCACAAATCATCCAAAGAGTAATACAATGAAGAACTATCGCTTCCAGGAGTTTGCACCATCCAAGGCAATAGTGTCTGCATAGGCGTTTGTATCTTCCTTCACAAATCACCATTAGTTGTATCTTCCACTACATATTGTTATAATGGATAAAGGTATTTTGTCAAAGAGTATGGATTGGAAGGAATAGTTTCAACGAGGTATGATGCATGTAGTTATGGCGTGATGCTGATGGAAACCTTTACAAGAAAAAGGCCTAGTGATGATATGTGTGGTGGAGATTTGAGCTTGAAGAGGTGGATTGAAAGCTTGCTCCCCCAGTCATTGGATCAGGTTATAGATGTCAACTTACTCACGAATCTTGATGATGAACATTGTGACAAGATGATGCACTGTGTATTCTCCATACTAATGTTGGCCTTGAAGTGCTCAACTAAATCTCCTTCAGAAAGAATAAACATGAAAGACATTATATCAGAACTACAGACAATTAGATGTCAATTTTCCTAGTAAGACTTGAAGTTCCATAAATAAGGTCTTGCAATCTTTGTTTTACAAAAGTGTAAATAACATTGTGATAAAATTGAATAACGCTTAGTTATTCCTTCTTACTACATCCTAATGACAAAAACATAGTAAAGAGAATATCCGTTTTGATAAAATTCTGAATTTATTTTATTTTCTCTCTATTAATTGATGCTCTTTCTTAATATCCATCAAGTGGTTTTTGTTTCCTTGAACTAATAATGCTCTGTTTCGTGGCCTCTGCTAGCATTCTTATTCAACACACTGAGATGGCCCCATGCTGCCAAAACTTCAATATAATCAGTTATATTTATTAAAACACACAAACCTAAATCAGGTTATTTGGGCTGAAGTTGGACTAAAATCAGGTCCAGTTTGATTTGAATTTGATCTAGATTTTGTAAGTTCTCAAAGTTACAATTTTTAAATTGACAATATGAGGGTGAGGTTTTCATTTTGCAAACTTAAAAAGTTACGAATTTCATTTTACTAGTTCGAAAAGTTAAAAATTTTATTTTATTACCCATAAATTACGGTCATAAAAATTAATTTTCACTACGTTTAATGTAATTGGATGTCTAACTTATGTGTTCCACTGTACACAATTGGCATTACAAATATTTGCAGGCCATGGACAAAATTACTTGTTATTACTTTCTAGCATTCGCAATCCTACTCGCTAAAAGTACTTCTACCAACCTCACCACTGACCGATCAGCTCTTCTTTCTTTGAAAGCACTTCTCACCTCAGACCCGTACCAAATACTTGCCAAAAACTGGACAAATTTGAGCAATGTTTGCCGTTGGATCGGAGTCACTTGCGGCTCACGCCACCTTAGAGTGAGGGCGTTGAATATATCGAGCATGGGTCTCTCCGGCACTATTCCACCACAGCTAGGAAATCTCTCGTTCCTCGTTTCCCTCGACCTCAGCTACAACCATTTTAGTGGCACTTTGCCTCAAAAGCTGTCCCTCCTACACCGCTTGAAGTTTATTTCAGTTGATTTTAACAACTTCAGGGGAGAGATTCCAGCATGGTTAGGCCATTTGAGTAAACTTGAACTCTTGTCCTTAAGAAATAACAGCTTCGCTGGTTTCATCCCAAACTCCGTTTCTAACCTATCAAATCTGCAAGTTCTTGATTTGACTTATGGATGTACGGCAATCAACTATCAGGTGCTATATCAACCCCCATATTTAACTTATCCAACTTACAAACTATGAATCTCGCAAGTAATGAATTGAGTGGCACTCTTCCCATGAACATATGTCATAATCTTCCCTCTCTTGAATCGGCTGAGCGGCCAAATTCCATCAAATCTGTCGCAGTGTTCAAAACTTGGAGTGCTATATCTATCGTACAACACCTTCAGTGGGAAGGTATATTATATATTCTTCACTCCATCAGCTTAATTTATATATATGGCTCTAGAGACATTTCAAATTTATATATTTGATAAACAGGTGTTATACCAATGGAGATTGGCAATCTTCAGCACTTGGTTGTACTTGCTGTTGAAAAGAGTAATATAAGTGGCACACTGCCCCTCAATATATTCAATCTGTCTTCCTTGCAATATATATATCTGTGGCGCAATAACCTGAGTGGCAGCCTCCCAACAGGTATTGCAAATCTTACAATGCTAAGACAATTGGAAATCCAGGAAAACAACTTCACAGGTGCTACTATTATTACGTATAAGCATACACATTGTAAATATATTTATTATTATTATTATTACTTCGAACATACACACTAGTAAAATATTATCACATTTTACTAAAAAAATATTTATTTGTCGGTCTCATGCATGAGACGGTCTCACACATTTTTTTTATATAGTATTATATCGTATGATATTTTGACCTCAATAATAATTAGGAAATAACTGGTTGATTTTAAGATTTTTAGACTTATTTTCTTTTTTACAGTAAATTTTAAGAATTTTTCATATATTTCAAAATTGAGTTAATTGCAAATAAAATTATCAATTTTTTGTGAATTGCAATCCAATAAAATAATTGCAATTTATAAAATGATTGTGATTTTTTTGTAAACCTTTAAAATTTCAGGTCTAACTATAACATAATTATTAAGGTAATTTATTTAATTTGTAAATGTTCTATTAATATTGAGATTTAATAAAAGGATACTAAGATTTATTTTGTCAATTTGTAACCTTAGATTTAATAAAAAAAAAGTTATATTTCAAACCAATGATTATTATTTTCAGAATTGTAATTGTAAATTTTATTTTAAAAAAAAATTAATGCAAAGAGAAAAATATTCATAGACAAAAATATTACTCCAGTAAATATTTTTGGCAGTCACCATTGTCATGTAAAAAAAAAAAAGCCCATGACAATTTGATCCTTCATCACCATTCATTTTTTATATTTTTATCGAGTCACTATTTATTTTGATTCACCCATGTCAGGTGTTATACCCACGGATATTACCCAGCTTTACCAACTGGAGGACTTAATATTATCCGCCAATAGTTTCAGGGGTTCAATTCCGTCGGAGCTCTTCAACATCTCATCTCTCCGAAATCTTGATCTTAGTGGCAATGGTCTGTCGGGCGGCCTTCCCACCAATTTGTGCTATGGCTCACCCCTTCTTGAAGGACTTTACCTTGGTTTTAATAAGATGAGTGGAGTAATACCCAGCTCTATCTCTAACTGTGTCCATCTCACAAAACTTGTTCTCAATTATAACAATTTCACTGGTGTTGTGTCCCTCTCTCTCAGCAACCTAACTCTACATCAATTCCTCGATTTGGCCTTCAATAATCTTGTAACTAAATCGTTTTCTTCAGAATTGAGCTTCATTACATCCTTAACAAATTGCAGACTGTTAAAGTATTTCATAATTCGTGATAATCCACTTTCTGGAATAATTCCATCTTCCATTGGGAACTTCTCTTCCGCATTGCAATATTTCTATGCCTACAACTGCAAAATCGAGGGTAGCTTGCCAATTGGTATAGGCAACTTAAGCAGCTTGATCACTCTCTCATTATTTGGGAATGAGTTGTCCGGTGAAATTCCTCAAACTCTCAAGCATATGCACATGCTTCAGGGATTGGATCTACACAATAACCATTTCAGAGGTTCCATTCCAGATGGTCTGTGTCATTTACAATTCTTCTACTCTATAGGTTTAAGCCAAAATCAATTTTCAGGTTCGATTCCTGAATGTTTTGGAAATATCACTTCTCTAAGATATCTTGATTTGAATTCCAACAAACTGACTTCAAACATACCGCCAAGCTTGTGGCGTCTTACGGATTTGTTGGAGCTAGACCTATCCTCCAATTCCTTAAGTGGAATTTTACCTCCTGATATGGGTAACTTAGTGGTAGTAACTCGTATTAATCTAGCCATGAATAAGTTTTCTCAAACTATCCCCACCACCATCGGGAAGTTACAAAATCTAATCTCTTTGTCTCTAACCCATAACACACTGGAAGGTTCAATTCCCATATCTGTGGGAAATTTGATCAGTTTGTCAGAACTGGATCTCTCTTACAATAAACTTTCTGGTTCAATCCCAAAGTCCTTGGAGACACTTAAAAGCCTCATCTTTTTCAATGTCTCATTCAATGCTTTAAGTGGAGAAATTCCTGTTGATGGTCCATTCAAAAACTTCACTATGGAGTCTTTAAAAGAAAATAAAGCATTATGTGGAATTCCTAGTTTTCATGTGTTTCTCTGCCCTGTTGTTTCCGATTGCACATCAAGGAGGAAAAATGTGAAATTTGTTTTACTTATTATTTTTGGGGTGGTTGTGCTTATCATTTTCATCTCTTTGGGACTTATTTTTATGCATTATAAAAGGAAGTATAAGGTAGGTGGTAGAACTAACGAGCTAGCGGTATCTATGGAAACAGAAAGACTTTCCTATTACGAAATCTTGCAGTCAACTGAACAGTTCGATGAAAGTAATTTGCTAGGCATTGGGAGTTTCGGTTCTGTATACAAAGGAATTCTCAGAGATGCGAGAGTTATAGCTGTGAAGGTTTTTAATCTGCATAGTGAAGCTGCTTTCAGGAGTTTTGATGTCGAATGCAATATACTACGTAACATTCACCATAGAAACCTGACCAAGGTTATAAGCAGCTGCTCTAATGAAGATTTCCGGGCATTAGTACTTGAATATATGCCCATGGGAAACCTTGAAAAATGGTTGTATTCCCACAACCATTGCTTGAATGTTATACAAAGGTTGAATATAATGATCGATGTCACGTGTGCATTAGAATATCTTCATCATGGCTATGCACCACCCATCGTTCACTGTGACTTGAAGCCTAGTAATGTGTTATTAGACGAAGAGATGATTGCCCATGTAAGTTGTTTCGGGATATCAAAACTATTAGGTGAAGGCGATAGCATTGTGCTGACCGAAACCCTTGCCACGCTGGGGTACATTGCACCAGGTTAATTTTTTCCCTCTTTAATTAATCACATTTAATTGTATCAAATATCATCTAGTACATATTATTATAAGTTGTAATGGGTTATGATTTTTTTTTCAGAGTATGGCTTGGAAGGGTTAGTTTCTACAAGATGTGATGTTTATAGTTATGGTGTTATGTTGATGGAAACCTTTACAAGAAAACGGCCAAATGATGCCATGTTTGTCGAAGATTTGAGCTTGAAGAGTTGGGTTGAAAGCTTGATTCCACAATCACTAGATCAGGTTATGGATATCAACTTACTCTCGAATCTTAATGATGAACATTGTGACAAGATGATGCATTGTGTATTTTCCATATTGGTGTTGGCCTTGAAGTGCTCAGCTGAATCTCCTGCAGACAGAATAAACATGAAAGGAACTCTATCTGAGCTACAAAAAATCAAGCGCCAATTTTTCTAGAAAGACTTGAAGTTTTATGGTAAGGCCTTGCAATCTTTGCTCCACGGAAGTGTAAATTACATTGTTTCTACATCACTTGTTGAAACTTGAATTCTTCAAACTTATCAAACCAAATCCTAAATCTTTCCCAATGGAGATGAACTTATCTAATCAGATGAACTTCATTTTTTGTGCATCATCTATTCTAAAGTTGAACTTATCTTGCTGCTCTTAGGTACAGGTCATCATCTATTATATTCTTGTTTATTTTTTCTCCATTTTTTTTATAAATAAAGGATGTATTTTGAGCATATATATGGACATCTGCCAGTAATCATTATTATTGGTCTCCTGATTTCAGGCACAAAATCCGTCATTAGCTTGTCTCCCCATCAATCCAATTAGAGTTGCAAGACAAGCATGGAAACTGTCTTTGCAAGGAAGAAGATGGATCAAAATGACCATCATAGGGTTGAGGAAGTAAGCACTAGGGGACTTGATCCACATAATCATATATCTAATCTTGAAGCTCTATGTTTGATTGTAATGGAGCCAGTTTTCTTTCAGCTTAATGGTTTCTCAAATTGAAATTGACACATAGTTTTATTCTTGTGATTTGGCAGATAACATAGTTTAACAATGTACGGTAATTAAGGGGTGTTAGTGATTTTCGTTGCCTATATCTTAACTCCATCAAAATGAGTATTTCATTCACTAATGAAGTCTGGAGTCTAAGCATATATACTACATTATTTAATGGCGCACACATAATTTTTTCATGCCACAAGCTGTACTATATCTTGACTTTTCCTCCCAATACCATATATATATATATATATTCGCTGTAGAGTACGGATTGGATTGGAAGGAATGGTTCTAACGAGGTGTGATGTTTATAGTTATGGTGTTATGTTGCTAGAAACCTTTACAAGAAAAAATCCAAGTGAAGATATGTTTGATGGAGATTTGAGCTGGAAGAGTTGGGTTGAAAGCCTGCTTCCACAATCACTGGATCAGGCTATGGATATCAACTTACTTACAGATTTTGATGATGAACGTTGTGATAAAATGATGCACTGTGTATACTCCATACTGATGTTGGCCTTGAAGTGCTCCGATAAATCTCCTTCAGAAAGAATAAACTTGAAAGAAAATTTGTCAGAGTTACAGAAAATCAAACGCCAATTTTTCTAGTAAGACTTGAAGTTCCATGATAAGGCCTTGTAATCTCTATTGATTTCTCTGTTACATGGCATATGCAACATGTGTATGCTAGCTCATGTTCTGTTCAGTAACATTCCTAAATGAATCCTAAACTTGAATTATAATAACTTATCAAACTAAATGCTAAACAATGGCAATTAACTTACATATCCAACATTGTTCTGTTTATGTGAGGTATATATTCTGAAGTTGATCATGTTGCTCTGTTTCCGATTTTCTAGCGAGGATTGTCGTGGCATAGTCTTCCCATTCAGCCAATAGCATTTTCAAAGCATGCACATCATAGTACAACTCTATGAACAATATCATATGGCCGTCGTAATTTTGGTGTGCTTTTCTTTGCTTTAATATTGTTGTTTCCTTGGGTGTTTTTCTGAAATGTGAAATCAAAAGAATGTATTGGGAAAATTTTCTTCCTCGCCGGAAGATTTGAAAAATAACACCGGAATTAGTAAGTGAGGGTAATGAACTTAAAATTTTACTATATTAAATGTAACAAAAGTCAATAAAAGGTATAGAGTCTAAAAAGTAACTATCATATCAACAGTAAAAAACTTTCATTTTGTACTATTTTCAGATCAATTAATTTATCAAGATTTGGGGCAAAAGCCCCTATTTATAAATAAGGAAAATTCTTTCCCCTAGTTGTGTGTTTTGGCTCTTAAAAAAGTTACATATTGTAAGTGCCCCTTTAATTTAATTCATAGAAAGACTGAAATATAAATATTTAAATGAAAAAAGTCACTTGTAAGCATAAACATATCAAGACAATCAAAAGAGACAAAATAGCCTAAAAGAGAAAACAAATTGGCGCTTGTGACGCACAGCATATAAAAGAATGAAGTTGTGTTTGAATTGAGAGAGTTGAATTTTAGATTTATAATTTAAATTTATTTTACTTTTTTGATAAAATATTTAACTTGATGAATTTTAGATATTTAATTTTAAATCTAGTTTAAATTTAAAAAAATTAAATATTTAATAAAATCATGTCCGTTGAAATTCATAAATTTTTTAATTTATTTATTTATAAATTTCAAATGATTCATAAAATCATGTCTGTTGAAGTTACATAAATGATTTATTTATAAAATAAGTTATGAGATAAAAAGAAGGATTAAGAAAGGTAACAGGGTCAGGAAAGTTGGAGACGATTACTTGATAGATACAATAACATCAGGAGCTTCAACACCCGTAGGAGTGCTACAACACACCCAATCAAATAACATGTCAGAGAACTAAATAGATACAAGCAGGCAGCAATACATCGAACGAGCAAAGCATGAATAGTACCTTGAAAGGCTGTCGACAGATTGAATGCCATCTTCAAGTTCCTCCTCCTCCTCTTCTTCCAAGTCTCCCCAGTGTTTAGTCTTATCAACTGGCAGGCAAAACTTGTCTTTATAAACTCTAAAATTTAAAACTTGTCTTTTTCATGTTTGCACCAGGTGATTTTATTTTAAATTCTTCTTCAATAAACTCTAATTGTTGCGAGTTTTAATGGAATAAGTGTTGGTCCTTTAAAGTGGTCAAGGTCTAGAGGGGGGTGAATAGACCTTGAGTCAAAATCAAATTTTGAAATTTTTCAAAAAGAGGGGTTCTAGAACCTTACAGTAGCCTCTTTTAAGTTTAAAACAATAAGTCTACAAGAGTTTTAAAACAGGACCACAAAGGTTATAGTTGTGGACTTAAGAAGTCTACAGCTGCAGAGTTTAAAAACTTGTAAAATAAAAGGTCACTTGTAGACAAAATATCAGAGGAGTTCTCACACTTAATAGTGTATTGAGAATATTCTAATGTGCAGCAGAAATAAGTAAGTGTAAATGAAAAACAATATAAACAAAGTTAACAGCTGAGTGACTTAGAGAAGTCTACAGCTGTAGAGTCAGTTTTCTTTGTGAAAATCACAAAGTTTTATGCACACAATTTTCAAAAGAATGATGAATGTAACAATAAAATAAATATGCAGAACAAGAATTTAAATGACAGAAAGGTAAATAGACCAAATTTATAGTGGTTCAGTATCTATAAAAAGACCACCTACATCCACTGTTACACCACTTAGGTGCCAAATTCACTAAGATGAGATCACTCAGATCAATACAAGTAGTTCCCCCTTAGAACTAGGTTCACTCAGATTCCTATTCAAACAAGAGATAAAACTACCCTATTAACTCAGAATATAACTCACAAAGAGTTTACAAAACCTCACAAAGAGTTTACAAAACCTCACAAAGAGATATCTACACAAAGTAGAAATATAAAATAGGTGGGGGAACAACAACAAAAGGTGTGATTCTTTCTAAGAAAATCCTAACCAACTATCCTATGGATCACAAAGAATAAAAACAATAAAAGCTCTCTCAGAAAGTTTGTTGGCTGTAGACTTGCTTAGGCAGAATGCTTGTATGCTCAGGGTTGTTGTTGTTGCTTCCTCTGAGGAATTCTTCTATTTATAGATTGAGTGGTGTGACTTATCCGTTGGAAATTTCAAATTTGAAATCCGGATAAGGCTCCTCTCTTTCTATTTGGCATGTGTGAGGTGGTCTTCATCCATCACACAGGATAGTACTGCTTGTACTATTGTCCTTTTCTTTAGAATTTTGGCTGTGTTGAAACTAATCTTCATTATCCTCCAGAATTAAAGAAATATCCTCCACTTAAGTATAATTTAGTGGGTGCATGAGAGTTACACTAATTATGCTTAAGGGTCTTCATTATCTTCAAATAATCTGAGACTTGTACTTCCTCTTCAAACGGTTCTTTCAGCTGTAGAGTCTTCAACCTTGCAGCTATAGAGTCTTGTCAATATGAAAAATTCGCTGTAAAGAAACTTTACAGCAGTAGGGTCATGTCTGGCTGTAGAATGATCAAGTATACAGCTGCAGACTTCACTTACAACTATAAATTTCAAACACCAATTTCCTTAGCACAAGTGTTAGATCAAATTACACAATTAAGCACATTGTTTTGCACACATTTGTTGAGCTAATTTGTTGAGCACAAATTTTCATGGGATTATATGTGCAATTATTTTTACGGGTGGGACTAAATATGCTAAAAAAAGGACCAAAAATTAACGTGAGACCAGATCTGTTGAATATAAATTCTCATGGAACCAAAAATGCAATTTACCCCTTTATTCTTGTGATTTGGCAGATAATATAGTTTAACAATGTTTGGTAATTAAGGGGTGTCTTAATTTTTATTGCCTATATCTTAACTCTATCAAATTGAGTTTTTTCATTTACTAATAAGTCTGAAAGTCTACAGCATTATTTAACGCACGCTTAATGTTTTCATGCCACAAGCTGTACTATCTTGAGGTATGAGTTGTGCAGCGGTGGCAGAGTTGGATGAGGCGAGTGGGTGGGGGTGGAGGTGGTGAGAAAAATAACTTAGGATAATCCAATTTATTTTTTTGCATCTTATAAGCTGTAAGGAGCTCATTTTAAATTTTTATAAGCTGTCAGACATCTTATTTTACGTACCAGACACCCTCTTAGTCCACGCACAATTTGTTACTTAATAAAAAGAAAAGGAAAATTTATTTTTTAATATACTATCTTATGAGTATTTTTTAAATTAGGATATTATCTTTATAAAATTATAAAATTAGGACATTATCTTTATAAACTCTAAAATTTAAAACTTGTCATTTTCATGTTTGAAATTTTAGGCAAAATTTTACTTAATTGGTGAAACTCGGGTTTTATTTGGCTTGTATTCAATAAATTTGGTCTAAACTTGCCATATAGAAGTTATCTGTTGGCATCTACATAAATTCTATGTAGCATATTCGACAATCATGTCATTTAATTGTTGTAAAAAAATTATCAGATGTTATAAGTTGCAAAAATTAAAAAAATAGTGCATTAAATTTAAAAAAAAGATATTAAAATTAATAAAAATTATATATTTCGTTTTTTTTTCAACTATTTCATTAACTAAAGTCGGATTAGTCTTGTATGCACCAGTTACACGGTGTAACTCAAGTTCATTTTTTAAAAGTTAAACAAAATACTACTGAAAAATTACACAACTTATTACTGAAAAGTTAAACTATGAAAGATACACTTTTCAGTAATAAGTTGTGTAATTTTTCAGTAGTATTTTGTTTAACTTTTAAAAAATGAACTTGAGTTGCACCGTGTAACTGGTACACAAGAGACTTACTCACTAAAGTCAAGTGTGGATATATAACTCAAGTGATTAGAGTTCCACTACCTAAGAACATAAAGTCTTTGGTTCAAAACACAGAGAAGAAATTTTTATTTCCACTTGATTATTTAAATAAAAAAACAAAGTATTCAACATTAATTATGAGGTTATTGTGTATGTGCACTTAGTAAACGACCTTACTTCTTTTCCCATGGTGCGCCTCTTTATTTGACTATGGAAATACTTTGGAAAAGACTCCACTAATTACAAAACTATTACAAATACTGAAATTTTTATTGTAATGAGATTTTTGATACAGTGTGGTACTGTAGTTAAAAATATATATGTACGGTACACATAAACATATTGATAATTTTTGGTGCATCGATAAAATTCTTTATAAATTTCGGTATTCAATAAATTCTGTAGAAAACAATATGCAAAAGGACATGAAACATTATAAATTTAGTGATATAATTGTACAAGATAATTTAAATGATAATATATGACTTGTATTCTCTCTTTCTCAGAACTAAATATGTTTTAATTATTAATTTCACTAATTAATTAAAACACCCAAACTATGGGACATTTTGTTAGTACAATCTATATATAAGTTTTAATTTCATCAGACTCAATGTACATAATTTCCGGCCCATTAGTTAGATTCTTCAAATCTATGTGCGTAGTATTCATCAATCCATGGCGACCACAAACTATGCCCTCATGACTTTTCTTATTGCCGTCTCATCCACGCAAGGCTTTTGGAAATCCCCTACATATATATTTTGCAATTCACACAATTAGCATTACAATATCTGCTGCAGCCATGGACAAAATTAGTTGTTATTACTTTCTTGCATTTTCCATCCTGCTAACCTCATTCCCCTCTCAACCCAAAAGTACTTCTACCAACCTCAC
>JAPKLY010005822.1:0-12111 GCA_026898435.1 Prunella vulgaris | reverse complement strand
TGCTTAAATTTTCTGTCCTCTGAAATCGGCTAAGTCCTCAAGGTCTCAGCTGGTCTTCTTCTCTATGATAGCTTCAGATCTTCTAGGCAGCAAGGTAGATTCCCCCTCACTCGAACCTATCTAATCCTAACTACGCATCAGCTGACTAACAGGTTCAGCTGGTCCTATTACAAACTGATTGGTTTATTATATCATCAAAACATCTAACACAGATATCCTAACAAGTTCCCCCTTTTTGATGATATCCAAACCAACTCAGCTGATCTCAACAGATAAGCATATTCAATCAAAATTAAGATCATCATAGGACAGAAAAGAAGATCTTTAAATAAGATCTTTAGACAGAATAAAAATGCAGCTGACAACAAGAAGTTGTCTGGGATCATAAAGCTTTATTAAATCAAAAGAGAGAGTACAATCAGAAAGAAGTACCTAATCCTCAGCTGACTTAGCTGGACTATTACATGAGGAGAGGTCTTCTGCTGTTGAGAGGAACTTGCAAGCAGTCAAGGAATCTCTTCTCTATTTCATTCAGAGCTGGCAGGGAATTGTCAGAGAGTTGTGGAAAAAGTTGTGTAATCTGCAACCAATGCTTCCTGATTTCCACCCAGTCTATCTTCCCACTCTCATCAGTTGGAGTTGGGAGGTACTCTATCTCTGGCAACTCCGGCTGAACATCCAGCTTAAGCATCTCATCAGAAATAGCCTTGAATTTTTTTTGGAAAGGTCTCCTTCAACCAATTTCTGAACTCAGCATTCTTCTCTCTTTCTCCTCGGGTATCTTCTCCTCTGAGAACATAGAAGTGGATCATGGTCTTAGCCTTAATGGTTTTCCAGAGATGCACAAGCTCATCTGACAGTTGATTGTAGAACATGTCAATTGGTCCATCAACCAGAGGCTCATTTGGATTCCTAATGTACTTTCCACTTCTAGTCCTGCTGCCTTGAGAGACTGCCTTCCCTTGCTTCTTCAGCTTCCTCTGGTATCGCCTCTCAAGCTCATCATTCATTTCTCTTTCCTGCCTTTTCCTCCTCTCTTCTGGAGTCTCCTTTTCAGCTAGCTGCAACTCCTTAGCCAGCTTCTCATCTAGTTCAGCATTCATAATCCTCTTCTTCTTCTCTCTTTCCTCAGCAACCACTTCTTGCCTCTGCAGGGCCTCAGCTATCTTCTGATCTCTCAGCTCCTGAGTCTTCTGAGCTGCAACCTTTCCTGTATTGATATAATCTTCAACATTTTCTACTCTAGCAGATAGAACACCATGGTTATCTACCAGTAGAGCTCTCAGAGAGGCCATCTCAGATTGCAGAGCAGCAATAGCAGCTGAGTTCTTCTCTTCCTCCTTTTTGATATCATCAATCATCGAAGTGGAGGGTAGAGAAGTAGGAAGATTATCCACAATGGCTTTTAGGTCCTCCTGACCATGTTTGCATTCAGCAATTTGACCTTCTAACCTTTAAGAGACCAGTCTGAATCTCTCAGATTCAGCAGAGAGGGTAGCCGAAGCATCATCAGTAAATGCCCTTGCAGTCATCTTGAAATTCTGTAGAGTGTTGAAAAACTCTATCCTGGTGGCATATAAACTATCCTCCATAGCTTCTTTCAGCTTATTTCGATGATCCTACAGCACTTGATGAACGTGTTTTTCAATCAGGGAGGGGGCAGCAGACTTGGCGGCCAACAGAGTGGCTTTGACCTCCCTGATATGATCATCAAAATAATCTTTAAGCTGACCTAAGATTGTAGGGGTTACTTGATCAGCTAGAGTGATCTCAAAGTTTGCTGCCGGAGGGATGAATTCTGACTCAGCTATTTCCGGGCAATCCAGCGCAACCCCATCCTTAAGCAATAAAGCATGGGCAACCTTCCTCAACCCTCCAGGGGATGTCAGCTGGGATGGTGCCTTAACCTCCAAGGCATCCATCAAGATTTATTCCCATTCTGTAAATGCTGCTTCTCCCATCTCCTTTATCAGTTCCAGAAAGAAGGTAACAGACCCTTCTCTCGCTTGTGCCCAGGCGAGACCATCAGCAAGAATGTCCTGATAAGCTGGGTATGGGTTGAGTTCTGGGATGTAAAGGGATATGTGGGCTAGGGCAGTTATGATCATCCCTCGTTCAAGAGGCCCTTTTGAATGATGGTGAGATAGGCGTGCTTGTTTGGCCATTTCTGTGGGGGAGTTGGGGGATTCAAGAGTAATGGGTTCAGGGTGAGAGGGTTTGGGAATAGCTGAAGGCTCACCAGAGGTAGCTATCTCCTCTGGTTCATTGGTAGCTGGGATTTGTGAAGATGAAGGGGAAAGGTGTTGGGAAGGATCAGATAAGGGAGAAGGTGAAGCTGACCTGATGGGTGAGGCAGCTAAAGGTGTATCCACTGATGGTGCATCTTCAGAGGAATGGAGAACCTCTGTCTCAGCTACTGAAGGCTCAGCTGATTCCCTCTCTTCTGACTCTTCTTCCTCTCCATCAGAGCCAGAGGCAGAATCCTCATCTGAATCATCTTTCTCAGCTGATTTCTCCACGACCTGCTCTTCTTCTTCATCAGAAGGCTCATCAACCAGCAGAGTCGCCCTCTCTGCTGAAGATTTCTTCTTCTGGAGACTGCTCAGCACAACAATATCATCATCTACATCAGACTCAAAGGAGAGCTTCCTTTGAACAGGAGTGGTTTCTTTCTTGGATTTATTCTTTCTTCCCCCTCCAGCAGGCTTTGAAGCCTTCCTCTTCTGCTTCTTTCCATGACCAGCAGAAGGACCAGGGGCAGCAGCTACTGGATCAGCTGGCCCAATGACATCCAAGTTACTTCCCCTCAGAAACTTGGTGTGGTTGTACTCAACAACCCAATCGTCATCCCACTTGTGTTGGGGCAGCAGATGATCCAAGATTATAGTAATCTTGGTAGCCATGGAGCACTTCGACTTGAAGCTGTAAACCTGTTGACCACCCACTTCCTTGGCAACACATCTCTTGGACTCCTGTTCCAAGCGGAACCATAGCAGACTCACCCAGTCTGCTTGAACCCCGTCAAGAATCGTGCTGGCCACACTCAGAAGAAGTTTGGTAATGGCGTCCAAACTCCCCTGTTCTGCCAAGATGACCTTGGTCACCACATCCATCAAAAACCGAAATCGTCTCCTCAACATAGACTTCTTCAGATTCGTGGTGGTATCCCTATGATTATTCCTGGCCATTAACTTGAAAGTATCCAGGTAGTTGGCTTCCTTGTATTTGTGTGGTTGAACACCAGAGGAGGATAGGCCAAAAAGATTAGCAACTGCATCCTTGGAAATAACAACAACTTTTCCATCAACCAAGGAGCCTATGGAGTTTGAACTAAACTGGGCCTTGATAAGGAATTGAAAGGCGTAGAAGTTTAGGGTTTAGATGCCATACCTTCAAAACAGAGATTAAGTGCACAGAGAATAATATGCAGGAATACTAAGAGAAGAGAGATTTAGGAGCAGAAGGTTTTCAGAAAGAAGTTAAAGGGGGTATATATATATGAATCGAAAGAGATGCGCAGGTTTTCCAAAATTAAAACCGATCAATTTTGATAGTAGATTTGTATTTTGCATCACACAAATCAAAGGTCCAGATTAGATGACCTTTGAGAATTTTGGAGGTGATGCGTGGGTGTCAGGGTTTCAAAAGGTTTTGACCGCCAAAAGATTCGCCTTTTTGAAAAAGGTAATGATGAAAAACTTTATGAGAAATTTTAGGCTGTGAGAAATTAATTACAACTGACACCTTATTTTGAAAAAGGTAATAAATCCCCGAATTTTAGTAAGAGAAAAGATTTGATTGCCAATTTTCTAAAATTATTTTTAGAAATACGGGATTTATTAATTTTTGAAAAGATTTTATATCAAAAAGAAATTTTAAAACCGACATGAAGAAAAATAGAAATACTTAACGAGAAGCTGACGTGGCAAAGTCAGCTGATAAGAGTGATCTTCATGAAAATCTTCTCTGCTCATCTGGGTCTATATAGTCAGCTAACATGGACCAGCTGAAGTAAGGTGACCTTGTCTGACTTTCATAACTTATCCCTGTATCAAGTTAGACATAACAAGATAGAGAAAAGAAAGGAAAGAATAAGAAGACATACCAGATCAGCTGATTACTTCAGCAGAATAGTCCTCAGCTGGATACCAGCTGACTACCCATTTACCCAAAAACTTTCTTTCTAAAGAACTGCTCCTCCATCTATCATTCCTAACTCTGCTACTAATTCTCTAAATCTTACCTCTACTAAAGGTTTGGTAAGCACATCTGCTCTCTGCTTCTCCGTATGAATCTTCTCCATCCTGATATCTCCCTTCTCAGCATGATCTCGAAGAAAATGATGTCTTATGTCCACATGCTTACATCTGGTATGGAGAACAGGATTCTGAGTAATGGCTATTGCACTTGTGCTATCACAAAAGATGGGTATCTCTTCTGTGATCACATGGTAGTCCCTCAGCTGTTGTCTGATCCAGAGCAGCTGAGAACAGCAGCTACCAGCAGCCATGTACTCTGCCTCTGTTGTGGAAGTAGCTACTGAAGTCTGCTTCTTGGAGAACCAAGAAATCAGCTTACTTCCCAGAAACTGACATGTGCCAGAGGTTGATTTCCTATCAATCTTGCACCCTCCATAGTCAGAGTCTGAATACCCACTCAGATGAAAGTTATCATCAGCTGGGTACCAGAGGCCTAGATTGTAGGTACCCTTCAAATACTTAACAATCTTCTTTGCTGCTTCCAGATGAGATTTCTTAGGATTTGCCTGAAACCTTGCACATACCCCTACTGCAAAGCTGATATCAGGTCTGCTGGCAGTGAGATACAGCAGAGAACCAATAAGTCCTCTATATTGTGTCTGATTCACTTTCTCACCAGCCTCATCTGGATCCATGCTAAAGTTTGCCATCATAGGAATCTTAGCTTCTCTGCTGCTATTGATTCCAAATTTTTCTATCAAATTCTTGGCATACTTAGCTTGGCTAATGAAAGTTCTATTGGACATCTGCTTCTCCTGTAGTCCAAGGAAGTAAGTCATCTCCCCCATCATGGACATTTCAAACTTGTTGGTCATCAGCATGCTAAACTGATCACACATCTGCTTGTTGGGAGAGCCGAAGATGATATCATCCACATAGATCTGCACTAAGAGGATATCATCTCCATCTTCTTTTTTGAACAAGGTTTTGTCTATCCTTCCTTTGCTGAATCCACTATTCAGTAGGAACTGTGATAGAGTATCATACCAAGCTCTAGGTGCTTGCTTTAGTCCATATAAAGCCTTCTGCAACCTATAAACCTTGTTCCCAATCTCAAATCCTGGTGGTTGTTCCACATAAACCTCTTCTGCCAGGATTCCATTCAGAAAGGCTGACTTGACATCCATCTGATATACCTTGAACCCTTTGAAAACAGCATAGGCAAGAAACAATCGGATGGCTTCTAGTCTTGCCACATGAGCAAATGTCTCATCATAGTCAATCCCCTCTGACCGTGAATACCCCTGAGCTACTAGCCTTGCTACCACATCATTTTCATCCTTTTTGTTCTTAAATACCCACTTAGTGCCTATGACTTTCTGATGTTTGGGCCTCTCAACTAGAGTCCAAACTTCTTGTCTTGCAAACTGGTTTAACTCCTCTTGCATAGCTACAATCCAGTTTGGATCTTCAAGAGCTTCATGTATATTCTTGGATTCTATCAGAGACACGTAACAGCTGAACTGAGCACCCAAGTTTAGCTTTCTTCTGGTCTGAACACCTACACTTGGATCTCCTAGAATCTGTTCAGCTGGAAAGTCAGACACCTTCTTCTTACCCCTTTGAGGTGCCATAGTTTGCTCCTCTTAGATCTTTTCTGATATTCCCCATTGGTTAGTGTCAGGAGTCAATGTGCCATCATCTGATGCTGATGAGGGCTTATCAACTGATTTGGGCTCATCATCTGAATCTAAATCTGATTCTATCCTAGGTACCACTACCTTAATCAGATCTGACTTGTCTGACAGATTCAGCTGATCCACCTCTTCTGCTAGCTTCTCCTTGCTGTACTCATGAATAGATTCATCAAATACAACATGGGGTGTCTCCTCCACACAGAGAGAAACTTTATTAAAGACTCTATAGGCTTTGCTATTTCCAGAATATCCTAAGAATATTCCTTCAGCAACTTTAGCATCAAAAGTATTTAACTTAGTCTTTCCATTGTCATGGATGAAACACCTACACCCAAAAATATGTACAGAGGAAAGGTTAGGAGTTTTACCTTTGTACATTTCATAAGGAGTCTTCCCATGTCTCTTGACTGGTAGACACCTATTTTGGATGAAGCAAGCAGTGTTGATGGCTTCTGCCCAAAACCTTTGAGGAGTCTGATATTCAGCTAACATAGTCCTTGCTGCCTCCTTGAGAGTTCTGTTTCTCCTCTCAGCTAACCCATTCTGCTGAGGTGTTCTGGTAGCCGATGTCTCATGCTGAATACAATTGTCCCTGCAATAGTCAGAAACAACAGAGTTAAGAAACTCAGTACCTTTATCACTTCTGATTCTGACTATGCTGAGGTCCAGCTCCTTCTGAATCCTCTTAAACAACTCCAACATCTTGACCATAGTCTCATTCTTCTTGAACAAGAACACGACCCAAGTGAATCTTGTATAGTCATCAACAATCACCAGTGTGTACTTCCTTCCACTGAAGCTAAGAGGTGAGACAGGTCCAAACAAGTCCATATGAAGCAGCTGTAGTGCTTTTGTTGTTGAAGTACTCTGCACATCTTTGAATGAGGCTTTAATTTGCTTCCCTTTCTGACAGGCATCACACTTCTGCTCAGATGCAAACACCTCATTTGGTAGACCTCTGACTAGACCCTTCCTTGCAACCTTGTTAAGAGTCTTAAAGTTCAGATGACCTAGTCTTTTGTGCCAGAGCCAACTGATCTCTGATGAGCTTTTAGCAACCAAACATGAATCAGCTGGACAACTTGCAAAATCTGCAAGATACATATTACCTCTTCTGAGGCCAGTTAGTAGCACCTGCTCATTTAAATCATTAATAACAAGTCAAGAGTTCTTAGAGAATCTTACTGAATATCCCTTGTCGCAGAATTGGGATACAGACAGAAGATTGTGCATGAGCCCTTCTACATAGTAGACTTCTTCAACTCTTGTTCCTTTGATCAACAGGGTGCCTACTCCTCTGGTGACTCCAAAATTGTTGTCACCGAACACAACTCTAGGCCCATCAAGCATTAAAAGGTCCTGGAGGAGATGTTTCTCAAAAGTCATATGATTCGAACAACCGCTATCAATGTACCAAACATAGCCCTTGGCTTCTCCTCTTTCTATAGGGCTAGAGTTTACCTGAAATTAAAACTCAGACTTTAGGTACCCTATCTTTGGGTCCTGATTGGTTAGTATCGACTTTCTGGATGCACAGGTAGAGATCATCCTTAAAAGTAACCCAAGGCTGAGGTCTGTTTCGCTTGGGTTTACTCTGCTGAGATGATCCAAGCTTATCATTCCTCTGCTGATTCTGCGGAGGTCTCCTAGTCTTAGCTGAGCTATGACTTGGATTCTTCTTCTGGTCTCGGGGCTTCTGATCTTTGGACTTATGTTGGTTGTCATCAGGCTTCTGAGTTTTAGTACTCTTCTGCTCTGCTGAAACCTTGTGATCACCAGCAGACTTCTGAGCTTTGGAGCTCTTCTGTCCAGCTGGGACCTTTTCTGTCCCTCTGCTCTTTTGCCCTTCTGATCCAGATGCAGGCTCAGCTGACCCTTTACCCTTTCGAGGATCCCTAATTAATCTACTGTCACCTTTCTTCTTCTTTTGTGGTTTGGGTTTGGGATAACCAAGACCCCTTTTGTCATTCACAGTTTGTGAGGACTCAGCTATTTCAGACACTGCATTCTTTGCCTTAGTCAGCTGGTCCACTTTCAGCAGAAGCTGCTGTGAATTTTTGATTGTCAGTTCATTCTGCTTGAAGAGTTCATCGAACTTAGCTGTCAGCCAATTATGTTCTTCACTCAAAACAGTATTTTCAGAAAGTAGCTTTTCTATCAGCTTCTCCTGTTCCTCACATTTTTCTATTAAGTCAGCAGACTTGTTAGGTTGTGAGTCATAGGATATCACTGGTAGTCTAGCATTTTCCAGATCCTGTCTCAAGCTTAGAATTTTAGCTTTCAGACTAGTGTTCTCCTCTTCCAGCTTAGAGCAAACTTTTAAGGAGGATTGGAGATCAGATAACAACTTGTGTATATCTGACTCCATAGAATAGGTAGAGGAGCAAGATGAGCTAACAGAGGGGGTAGGAGAATTTACCTCTTCTACCTTAGCCATGAGGCAGATATCATCCTCTGATTCAAAATCAGATGAGGATGAGGATGAGCTGATATCCTGCTTTTCCTCCTCTGCTAGCAGAGCTCTCTTATCAGCGAACCTGCGATCTCTCTTGATCCTCTTCTCTTCTCTCTCCCTTGGGTAAGCTGAGGACAATCATAACTGAGATGTCCTGGCTTGTTGCAAGTGAAACAAACACCATCTCCTCCTCTTCTGGGACTTGGTTCCCTCCTTCTCTCTGGAGACTTGTATCTGGTCTCCTGTTCATCTGATGGTCTTCTGGCATCAGATGACTTCTGGTATCTTCTGGAAGAATCACTCTTATTCTTCTTCCAATGGGATCTATATTTCTGGAACTTGTTTGACATCTTGTCAAACTTCTTGGTCAGCAAAGCAAGTTGCTCCTTTAAGCTCATGTCCTCTGGAGTAGAGGACTTCTCTTGACTATCAGTTGCAGCAGAGAAAGCAACATTCTTTGTGGCTGAAGAAGTTGGAGTCTCATCTTCTTGGTCTTCTTCTTGGATATCGAACTCGTGTGCCTTCAGATGAGATAGCAGTGTATGATGACTCATCTCAGATAGATTCTTTGTCTCTTTAATTACAGTCACCTTCACTCTCCATCTTGAAGTAAGAGATCTCAAAATTTTGTTATTAATCTCTTTCTCCGAGTAATCCTTTCCTAAGGAGCTTGCCTTATTCAGTATGTTTGTCAGCCTCATATCCAGCTGATCAATGGTTTCATCAACTTTCATTTTAAATGTGTCAAAGGTATGTAGAACGGCTTGAAGCTTGTTCTCTTTGATTTGATCTGTCCCTTCACACATCAAGGAGAGTTTCTCCCACACCTCCTTAGCGGTTTTGCACGTCTTGATTTTCTCTATATATTCTTTGGAGAGAGTCTCGATGATTTCTGTTCTGGCCACTTGATCTAAGTTGAAGAGTTTCCTTTCAGCATCGTTTAATTCACTCTTCTTCTTCTCTGTCTTCCTTCTTTCACTGATCTCAGCTTCTGGAGTCTTGCCATCACTTACTCCTTCCCAGAAAAACTTGATTGGCCCTTCCTCCAGAACATCTAGCATTCGATCATGAATGGCTCCAAGGTGATTCTCCATTTTGAATTTCCAGTAATCATAATCTTCAATGGAGAATTCTGGCAACTTCCTCGTCTTGGGTCCACTCTTTTTGTAGGAAGACATATCTGCAAGTGATTAGATAAAAAGCACACACAATTTTCTAAAAACAAATTTTCAGGGATTTGTCCAGGTGACCACCAAAAGCTTTCTCAGGCTGTGGTCTTTTGGACACACATCTCTGATACCACTTGTTGGTCCCAAAGGCAGGTTTTAGGGAAGAATACCTTTGAACAAGTCTAGAAGGGGGGGTTGAATAGACTTGTAAGGATTCAAAAACCTTTTTCAAATTATTTTGGTTATTCAGTAAAACCAGCAGACTACAGAGGTAGTCTAAATTTGAAAGATATGCGCTGTGAATTGTGCGGAAACATTTTTAATGAAAATCGGTTTTAGATGATGTGCACAAGTTAAGAACAGTAAGAAATAAGACAAGACGCAAGGGATTTATAGTGGTTCGGACCAACTGTCCTACATCCACTCTCCTCAGTCCAACTTGGAGTTGAGGGGCTCTCTACTAACTTACTCACTTATTCACTTACACACTTTGAGAGTACTACTCTTTTACAAATTGTCAATGCTACAATCGCAATTGACTTCTTACTGCTTCTACAAAGCTTTTACAAATAATAAGTATGAATGGGGTTTTGAGTGCAAATGATAATTCTGACAGAGTTTCGGCTAGCTTAATATGCGTGTAAAATCCGATACTGAAATTATCACTGTTACTCTAATTTATAGGGTCAAATAACTAGCCGTTTTAAGGGACTAGAAATCTAAGATCCTATAATCTCGTATTCAATCAATCATTGTGATTGATTGAATCTCCATATTTATTCCCGTAAATCTTCGCGATCTACAATCAATCAAGTTTGTCCCCTTGATTAATTGATCTTCTATTCTAGGAATCTTCCTTCTATGTCGTAAGTCAACCCTTAAAATGATTCCGAAGAATCTGGGCTGAGCACAAGACCTCAGCTGATCTGTCTCCTCAGCTGGTGTACCGGTCTGCTGATACTTGGACCTCAGCTGATGTGCGGGTCTGCTGGTGTTCACCTCAGCTGGTCTTCTTGACTTTGTTTGAATACTTCTTTTATCCATGGTCTTCATCTTGTCTACGACGTGCTCTAAGCTGATCAGCTGATCTTCTGATGTCAACTGATCTGTCTCTTCTGATATCAACTAATCCGACTCTTCTGATATCAGTTGATGTTAACTCCTCTGATGATCTGCTTTCTATACTCCAGTATCAGCTGCTTAAATCTTCTGTCCTCTGAAATCGGCTAAGTCCTCAAGGCCTCAGCTGATCTTCTTCTCTATGATAGCTTCAGATCTTCTAGGCAGGAAGGTAGATTCCCCCTCACTCAAACTTATCTAATCCTAACTACTCATCAGCTGACTAACAGGTTCAGCTGGTCCTATTACAAACTGATTGGTTTATTATATCATCAAAACATCTAACACAGATATCCTAACAGTACTTAATTTTTACGTGCCAAGGGACACTAGTAGCCAACTTCCTCTCTTAGGAACTGACCCCTGGGTGTTTTACAAGTCCCAGTCCTTCTAACTAACCAATCTCACAACCTGAGTGGTTTGATATTCTGATTCCAACTAAGGATAGCCCTAGCAATACAAATCAATGCTAAAGATTAGAGGTATCAATCTAAGAAAAATACAGAGTGAATCCTACTACAACACTAGGGAAATTTAATTGCAGAGTGTTGTACAAAGTATGCTTTGAGTGCTTGGATTCTTCAGAGCTTTCACTTGGAAATTTCCCGTTAGCCTTGAATGGGAGTGATTAGGGTCATAATTGCATCTTTTTGCATCCATTTTTCTATGATTTTGATGTTCTTATATTCATATTTGACCCTAATTTGGTATAAATTGTGCTATTAACCATTTTGTGGCAAGAAAATGTGATTTGTAGTGAAAATGAGCAAAAATCGGCAAGAGATGAGCAAGTTTGTAAAAGTTCAGAAATTGTGAGTTGATCCAATAGAGTAAAATGATATACAATGTCGAAGAGTTCGAATAGAGGGTCGTAACGCAAGAAGAATCGAGTCAATCGGAGCTCTAGAACTCAAGATATGAAGAAAACAAGAAGTCAAGAATCGACCAAGTCTGGCTCGTGTGACCACAAGCTTCGACTCGTGCACCCATAGGCACACACTCGTGCAGCAGGCCTCTGGTTTGGGCGACGAGCCACCACACGACCACAAGAAGGGGCTCACACGAGCCCAGTTCGTGTGGCAGCAGAAGGCCACACATGTGATGCCCCGGATAGGCCCAATTTCGAGGGCTGTTTCGTCTTTTCGCGCGTTTAATGAAGGTGATTTTGGACCAAGCATTGTGGGCACTATAAATACTTCAAGGATCAAATTTCCAAGCATTAGATCATCATTATTCCAAGTTCTTAGATTAGTTTAGAGAGAGAATTACGTAGTTACTTAGTGGGTTCTTAGTTAGATTCAATCTTCTTTCTTCCATAACTTTTGATCCGTCCGTCGGATTTTAGATCCGTTTGTTCCTACATACTCATAGTGATTAGAGATTTATTCCTGCAGTTCAATTTTGTATTTTGAGCTTTGGATCAACACTTAGCAAATTGGAGGTTTGTAGCTTGTATTTCAATTCATCCACTT
>JAPKLY010005821.1:0-10897 GCA_026898435.1 Prunella vulgaris | reverse complement strand
CTTCTCGATAAGTATTTCTATATTCTTCATGTCAGTTTAAAAAAAAATTTGTTATAAAATCATTTAAAAAATTAATAAATCCCGTATTTCTAAAAATAATTTTAGAAAATTGGCAATCAAATCTTTTCTTTTACAAAAATTCAGGGATTTATTATCTTTTTCAAAATAAGGTGTCAGTAGTAATTAATTTCTCACCGCCTAAAATTTCTCAAAAACTTTTTCATCATTACCTTTTTCAAAGAGGCGAATCTTTTGGCGGTCAAAACCTTTCGAAACCCTGACACCTACGCATCACTTCCAAAATTCTCAAAGGTCATCTAATCTGAACCTTTGATTTGTGTGATGCAAAATACAAATCTACGATCAAAATTGATCGGTTTTAATTTTGGAAAAACTGCTCATCTTACTCGATTCATATATATACCCCTTTAACTTCTTTCAGAAAACCTTTCTGCTCCGAATTCTTTCTTCTCTTTTTATTCTTGCATATTATTCTCTGTGTACCTAACCTCTGTGTTGAAGGTATGGCATCCAAAGCTACGCAAAAGATGTCCAAAGAAAAGATGTACGCTGAGATGTGTATCGATTACGACACGACTAGGATTCCAGAAATTCAGGAAATCCTAAACCTTCTTCAACATCACAATCTTTGAACCTTCATCTCCATGACCCCCCCGACCATAAAACCCTAAACTTTTACGCCTTTCAATTCCTTCTCAAGGCCCAGTTTAGTTCAAACTCCATAGGCTCCTTGGTTGATGGAAAAGCTGTTGTTATTTCCAAGGATGCGGTTGCTAACCTTTTTGGCCTATCCTCCACCGGTATTTTACCACATAAATACAAGGAAGCCGACTACTTAGATACTTTCAAGTTAATGGCCAGGAAGAGTCATAGGGATACCACCACGAATCTGAAGAAGTCTATGTTGAGGAGAGGATTCCGGTTTTTGATGGATGTGGAGACCAAGGTCATCTTGGCAGAACAGGGGAGTTTGGACGCCATTACCAAACTTCGCCTGAGCGTGGCCCGCACGATTCTTGACGGGGTTCAAGCAGACTGGGTGAGTCTGCTATGGTTTCTATTGGAACAGGAGTCCAAGAGATGTGTTGCCAAGGAAGTGGGTGGTCAACCAGTTTTCAGCTTCAAGTCGAAGTGCTCCATGGCTACCAAGATTACTATAATCTTGGATCATCTGCTGCCTCAACACAAGTGGGATGAAGATTGGGTTGTTGAGTACAACCACACCAAGTTTCTGAGGGGAAGTAACTTGGATGTCATTGGGCCAGCTGACTCAGATTCCTAAGCTGATCCAGTAGCTGCTGCCCCTGGTCCTTCTGTTGGTCATGGAAAGAAGCAAAAGAGGAAGGCTTCAAAGCCTGCTGGAGGGAGAAGAAAGAAGAAATCCAAGAAAGAAACCACTCCTGCCCAAAGGAAGCTCTCCTTTGATTATGATGCAGATGATGATACTGCTGTGCTGAGCAGTCTGAAGAAGAAGAAATCTTCAGCAGAGAGGGCAACTCTGCTGGTTGATGAGCCTTCTGATGAAGAAGAAGAGCAGGCAGTGGAGGAATCAGCTGAGAGAGCTGGTTCAGATGAGGATTCTGCCTCTGGCTCTGATGGAGGGGAAGAAGAGTCAGAAGAGAGGGAATCAGCTGAGCCTTCAGTAGCTGAGACAGAGGTTCTCCATTCCTCTGAAGATGCACCATCAGCGGATTCACCATTAGCTGCCTCACCCATCAGGTCAGCTTTACCTTCTCCCTTATCTGATCCTTCCCAACACCTTTCCCCTTCATCTTCACAAATCCCAGCTGGCAATGAACCAGAGGAGATAGCGACCTCTGGTGAGCCTTCAGCTATTCCCAAACCCTCTCACCCTGAACCCATTAATCTTGAAACCCCCAATTCCCCCACAGAAATGGCAAAACAAGCACGCCTATCTCACCATCGTTCAAGGGGGCCTCTTGAATAAGGGATGATCATAACTGCCCTAGCCCACATATCCCTTTACGTCCCAGAACTCAACCCATACCCAGCCTATCAAGATATTCTTGTTGATGGTCTCGCCTGGGCACAAGCGAGAGAAGGGCCAGTTACCTTCTTTCTGGAATTGATAAAGGAGATGGGAGAAGCAGCATTTACCGAATGGGAAGAAATTTTGATGGATGCCTTGGAGGTTAACGCACCATCCCAGCTGACATCCCCTGAAGGGTTGAGGAAGGTTGCTCGTGCTTTATTGCTTAAGGATGGGTTTGCGCTGGATTGCCCGGAAATAGCTGAGTCTGAGTTCATCCCTCCGGCAGCAATCTTTGAGATCACCCCAGCTGATCAGGTAACCCCTACAATTTTAGGTCAGCTTAAAGATTATTTTGATGATCACATCAGGGAGGTTAAACCCACTCTGTTGGATGCCAAGTCTGCTGCCCCCTCTTTGATTGAAAATCACGTTCATCAAGTTCTGCTGGATCATCGAAATAAGCTGAAAGAAGCTATGGAGGACAGCTTATATGCCACCAGGATAGAGTTTTTCAACACTCTACAGAATTTCAAGTTGACTACCAGGGCATTTACTGATGTTACTTCTGCTACCCTCTCTACTGAATCTAAGAGATTCAGACTGGTCTCTGAAAGGTTGGAAGGTCAAATTGCTGAATGCAAAAACGGTCAGGAGGACCTTAAAGTCATTGTGGATAATCTTCCTACTTCTCTACCCTCTACTTCGATGATTGATGATATCAAAAAGGGGGAAGAGAAGAACTCAACTGCTATTGCTGCTCTGCAATCTGAGATTGCCTCTCTGAGAGCTCTACTGATAGATAACCATGGTGTTCTATCTGCTAGAGTAGAAAATGTTGAAGATTATATCAACACAAGAAAGATTGCAGCTCAGAAGACTCAGGAGCTGAGAGATCAGAAGATAGCTGAGGCCCTGCAGAGGCAAGAGGTGGTAGCTGAAGAAAGAGAGAAAAAGAAGAGGATTATGAATGCTGAATTGGATGAGAAGCTGGCAAAAGAATTGCAGCTAGCTGAAAAGGAGACTCCAGAAGAGAGGAAGAAGAGGCAGGAAAGGGAAATGAATGACGAGCTGGAGAGACGATACCAGAGGAAGCTGAAGAAGCAAGGGAAGGCAATCTCTCAGGGTAGCAGGACTAGAAGTGGAAAGTACATTAGGGATCCGAATGAGCCTTTAGTTGATGGACCAATTGATATGTTCTACAATCAACTGTCAGATGAGCTTGTGCATCTTTGGAAAACCATAAAGGCTAAGACCATGATCCACTTCTATGTTCTCAGAGGAGAAGATACCAGAGGAGAAAGAGAGAAGAATGCTGAGTTCAGAAACTGGTTGAAGGAGACCTTTCCAAAATTCTTCAAAGCTATTTCAGATGAGATGCTTAAGCTGGATGTACAGCCGGAGCTGCCAGAGATAGAGTACCTCCCAACTCCAACTGATGAGAGTGGGAAGATAGACTAGGTGGAAATCAGGAAGCATTGGTTGCAGATTACACAACTTTTTCCACAACTCTCTAATAATTCTCTGCCAGCTCTGAGGGAGATAGAGAAGAGATTCCTTGACTGGTTGCAAGTTCCTCTCAACAGCAGAACACCTCTCCTCATGTAATGGTCCAGCTGAGTCAGCTGAGGATTAGGTACTTCTTTCTGATTGTACTCTCTCTTTTGATTTAATGAAGCTTTATGATTCCAGACAACTTCTTGTTGTCAGCTGCGTTTTTATTCTGTCTAAAAGATCTTATTTAAAGATCTTCTTTTCTGTCCTATGATGATCTTAATTTTGATTGAATATGCTTATCTGTTGAGATCAGCTGAGTTGGTTTTGATATCATCAAAAAGGGGGAACTTATTAGGATATCTATGTTAGATGTTTTGATGATATAATAAACCAATCAGTTTGTAATAGGACCAGCTGAACCTGTTAGTCAGCTGATGAGTAGTTAGGATTAGATAGGTTCGAGTGAGGGGGAATCTACCTTGCTGCCTAAAAGATCCGAAGCTATCATAGAGAAGAAGACCAGCTGAGACCTTGAGGACTTAGCCGATTTTAGAGGACAGAAGATTTAAGCAGCTGACACTGGAGTATCAAGAGCAGATCATCAGAGGAGTTTACATCTACTGATATCAGAAGAGTCAGATCAGTTGATATCAGAAGAGACAGATCAGCTGACATCAGAAGATCAGCTGATCAGCTGAGAGCACGTCGCAGACAAGACAAAGACCATGAATAAAAGACATATTCAGACGAAGTCAAGAAGACCAGCTGAGGTGCACACCAGCAGACCTGCACATCAGCTGAGGTCCAAGTATCAGCAGACTGGTACACCAGCTGAGGAGACAGATCAGCTGATGTCTTGTGCTCGGCCTAGATTCTTCGGAATCATTTTAAGGGTTGACTTGCGACATAGAAGGAAGATTCCCAGAATAGAAGATCAATCAATCAAGAGGACAAACTTGATTGATTGTAGATCACGAAGATTGACGGGAATCAAGATGGAGATTCAATCAATCACAATGATTGATTGAATACGAGATTATAGGATCTCAGATTTCTAGTCCATCCCAACGGCTAGTTATTTGACCCTATAAATTAGAGTAACAGTGATCATTTCAGTATCGGATTTACACGCATATTAAGCTAGACGAAACTCTGTCAGAATTATCACTTGCACTCAAAACCCCATTCATACTTATTATTTGTAAAAGCTTTGTAGAAGCTGTGAGAAGTCAATTGCGATTGTAGCATTGACAATTTGCAAGAGAGTAGTACTCTCGAAGTGTGTAAGTGAGTAAGTGAGTAAGTTAGTGGAGAGCCCCTCAACTCCAAGTTGGATTGAGGATAGTGGATGTAGGACAGTTGGTCCGAACCACTATAAATCCCTTGCGTCTCGTCTTATTTCTTTCTGTTCTTAACTTGTGCACATCACCTAAAACTGATTTTCATTAAAAATGTTTCCGCACAAATCTCAGCGCATATCTTTCAAATTTAGACTACCTCAGTAGTCTGCTGGTTTTCTGAATAACCAAAATAATTTGAAAAAGGTTTTTGAATCCTTACAAGTCTATTCAACCCCCCCCCTTTCTAGACTTGTTCAAAGGTATTCTTCTATAAAACCTGCCTTTGGGACCAACAGGTTATACAACAACTCTTGGGGGCATACGAAAGAAAGAATGCCAAAATGATTGAATATGCAGAATTGGCTGAAAAAGTCAAGAAGAAGTTTGAAGAACTTAAGATTGAGCAAATTCCCAGAGAGGAAAATGGAACAGCTGATTATTTGGCTAAGCTAGCCAGCTCTGCAGAAGAAGGAATGTCGGGAAAGATCACTTTGTTCACAGCGGAAGAGAAAATTTATCTCCCGGAAGTGAATTCCATCTCTGATGGAAACGATTGGAGGATCCCAATCATCAAGTTTTTCAGAATTGGAGAGGGAACAAAAGCAGTATAGAAGAGAGCTAGTATAAGATACTGTATGATCGGAGATGATTTATACAGAAGAATGTTTTCCCAACCTCATTCGAGGTGTCTTTCAGAGAAAGAATGAAACAATGTTTTAAGAGAAATTCATGAAGGATGTTGTGCCAGCCATGCTGGATACAAAGAGTTAGCAAGGAAGGCTGATTAGGGTCATAATTGCATCTTTTTGCATCCATTTCTCTATGGTTTTGATGTGCTTATATTCATATTTGACCCTAATTTGGTATAAATTGTGCTATTAACCATTTTGTGGTAAGAAAATGTGTTATGTAGTGAAAACGAGCAGAAATTGGTAAGACACGAGCAAGTTCGTAAAAGTCCAGAAATTGTGAGTTGATCCAATGGAGGCATATAATAGACCATGTCAAAGAGTTCGAAGAGAGGGTCGCAACGGAAAAAGAATCGAGTCAATCGGAGCTCTAGAACTCAAGATATGAAGAAAACGAGGAAGTCGAGGATCGATCGCACAAGCCGAAGCTGGACTCGAGCGACCACAAGGCCAGACTCGAGCGACCATTGCCTTACACTCGTGTGAGGATGCTCTGGTTCGTGTGATGAAGGCTCACACGAATGCCACTGTTGTCCACTCGTGTGATGCCCCGGACTGCACATTTTTAAAGGACTGTTTCGTCTTTTCGTGCGTTTAATGAAGGGCATATTGGACCAAGCATTGTGGGCACTATAAATACCTCAAGGATCAGATTTCCAATTAATTAGATGATCATTATTCCAAGTTCTTAGATCAGTTTAGAGAGAGAATTAGGTAGTTACTTAGTGGGTTCTTAGTTAGATTCAATCTTCTTTCTTCCATAACTTTTGATCCGTCCGTCGGATTTTAGATCCGTTTGTTCCTACATACTCGTAGTGATTAGAGCTTTATTCCTGTGGTTCAATTTTGTATTTTGAGCTTTGGATCAAGACTTAGCAAATTGGAGGTTTGTAGCTTGTATTTCAATTCATCCACTTATGGTAAGATTTCCTTTAATTCTCTTGTATTAGTTAATATTCATGATGTTTACATTGTTCATTGTTGATTTTCATTTCCAATTAGCCATGGGCTAATATCCTTGTTGCATGGTTGTATGAATACTAAGGTGAATTTAGTTCTTGTTAATCCTATGCATGAATTAGTGATCTTGTTGAATTAGTTCTCTTATTAATGACTTGTATGAATGTTTGGTATGTTTAATTGGAATGTATGGCTTATATGGTTAGCTATGAAATGAGAATTGAGCTATAAGAACCTTATGTATACCAAGTGTTTGATATATTGCTAGTATGACCAATGAGAATTGCATATTAGCCTAAGACCTCTTAATTGGAGTATTGGGAGTTGTAGAGAGATCTAGACATCCAATAGAGCTTACCTTGTGTTGTAGAGAGATCTAGACACTAGTTGGCTTGACTAAGACACTAAGAGATCTTTTGCATGCTAGGATGGATGGGACTCTAGAGGAACCATAGTAGGATTACTTCCATGTACACTTCACACTTGCTCACTTCTTTGAGGTGATAGTTAGGATTTACTATTCTTGCTTGATTAGTAGATAGAATCCATGATTGTTTTCCTGCTTTCCTAACTATCCATCTTTGTAGACATTCAATACTTGCTTGATATCGCATCGTTTCCCTGTGTTCGATATTTAACTTGGTTAACTTGCCACGACAACAACGACCACGTTCACTTGCGTGGAAATCATCACGATTTTGGCAAACAAGTTTTTGGCGTCGTTGCCGGGGAAACGATCACTTTGTTAGGCTTGTATTGATATTTACTTTGTTTTTCTTGTTTCTTTGTTGTCTTGACTATTCTTGGTGAGTGTTGATACTTGCTTATTTTGTAGGAGTGAACTTATTTGACGATGGACGGATACAACCATTACTCGTATCCTCCACAATACACATACCCTCCTCAACCATACACATATCAACCTTATCCATATTCACCATACCCATATCAATCTCCACCTCAACAATCCTACCACCATCCATACCATTATCCCTATCCTTATTATTCTCCCTATCAATATCCATACTCATATCCTTCTCCTACTTCCAAAAGTAAGGAAAAAGAGGTAGAAAAAGAAGAGAAAGAGAAAGATGAACCGAAAGAAGACATATATGATCAAATTGATCGATTTCTTGAAGAAAATAAAGATTTGAATGATGAAGACTTCAAGATAATCTTGCACTATAATGATAAAGGATCTTATGATCCTTCTTCTTTCACTATTCATTCTATATCTCTTAATACGGACATTTATGATTCTACTTCTTGTGTTAGACTTGATAGGAACCAAGGAGAAGATGAATGAGAAAAAGAAGGGGAGGATGATAAAAAGGACCAAATTGTGGTGAAGAGGATAGAGGTCATTCAACTCGTCAAAAAAGAGGAAGATGAATGTCCACCTATGGACATAAGCTTCATGGAGAAAGAACAACAAAATGAAGTGGAAGATGAGCTTCAAGGAGAAATGAGCATTTCTAATCCCTTAAACTCTTCCACTTACGCTTACATTGATAATGTTGTTCATATTGATTTCATCTTGCATCTTGATATAATTGATTATAAGATTGAATTGAGAATCCTCTAGAACATATTTGTTAGTAGGAGATGGGGGTGGATTAGGTTGAGAAGAAAAGGGGAAAATTCTTGTGCTTATAAGTATAAAATGATAAGGAAAGTAGGGGTGTGAGGTAGAAATCCTACTTGTTTCCTTGATATTGAAGCTATGAGATTGATGTTTGATGGGGAGGAATGCCAAATATCCGTGGCCCTTTAGCTAACATTGGTGTCGTCCGGCTAGGGGACGTTAAATCCAAGCGCTAGATGGGAGGCAACCCATCCTTTAAAAATGTTGCTTATTTTGATTGTTTGCTTGGTAGTTAGATATTTTGTTTCTAGTTGTTTTCATGAAGGAATTTGAAGCTTAGGGATGTGTTTTGGATTTCTTGAACATTGATATGAGGTAGTGTATTCTATTACCTTTGTTGGTGCATGTGATTCATCCTAGTTTGGGGGTGTTGCCTCTTAGCATATATTGTGTTCTTTGGTCTAGTTGAGCTTGATAGATGCATTGTTTGATCATTGATTTATTGCAAATCCTATTTTCATCACTCTTTTCCAAACTTTTTAGGCCCTTGGTCCAAAAAAGTTTGGGGGTGTGTGTTCGTTCTTCAAATGTTAATTTGCAAGGATAATGGATGAGACTTGTGAGCTTGAGAAAGGTGTGATAAGGAGATTTCTCTCTCACTTTGCCAAGAAGGACATTTTCGTGTAAGTGGCAAGTCACTCTTCTATTCTTAATCCCAACTCAAGGTATGTCTTTACACTTATTTCTCCCTATTTGCTTCCATTCTTAGGTTTAGTTTGCTTGATGGTAGATTTCTATTTTGAGCTTAATTGTTGATTCTTGTGGTATTGTGCTTTGATATGTGCATTGCATGATCTTTTCTTCACTCTTTGCCAAACTTTTTAGACCCTTGGTCCAAAAAAGTTTGGGGGGTGTGTTCGTTTCGTAAATCTCATTGCAATGCTATGCTTTTTAATGATTTCTAGTGCTTTCTTATGTCTTGTGACCTTATGCTTATGTGAATGCCTTGTTTTGCTTGTTGATTGATTGCCATATTGTTGCTAGTTTAGAGTAGTGTGGAATGAGATATGTTTATGATTGTGTGGATGGTGTTGATAGTATAGGTTAGATGTAGTGGACTTATCATTTGATTCATGTCTTGTCTAGTTTGCTATGGATTTTATGATGCTTGATACTTTGATGATTTGAGCATTTTTTATATGATATGAGTCTTGATCAACCTATACCCGTGAGTTTTGAGCTTTTGATGCCCATTTCAATTTTGAACGGATAATATTCTTTGATGTGAGTTCCACACATGTGCATTATACTCTAGAACTTAGCTTTAGTCTTATTTGAGGCTACATTAGATAATGATTTCACATGAGATGATATGAGGCATTTTCTTTGATCTATATTGAACCACTTAGCCCTATGAGCCTACCATTGATATTGATATCCTTTGCTCACCATTTTGTGCCTATTATCCTTTCCTTTGGCTAACCACACTTTAAGCAATTTTCCTTCCTTTTTGGAACTCTCTTGTCCTTATGATTAGTAGAGTGAAAGAAGGAAGGAAGATTGGTGTTATGATGAAGAAATTGATGGCCAATGTGGAAAGAAATTCAAGTATGCATGGATTGTTACGAAAGAAGGTTCAAAGGCAAGTGCTTGCAAGAAATTGAAAAAAGGTTGACTTTTTGAAAAATTATGGTCAAGTTTGACTCTAGTGTTGTGAGTATGTTCACAATTGGTCAAAAAGGGAAGATTGATTCTTTGAAGTGTGATTTTGAAAGAGCATGAAGAGATTGCTATTTGCATGAAGAGGTGAATGATCTCTACGTTGATTCCTTCTATGCTTTACTAATCATACTTAGTCACTTTTATCCATATGCTCCTTCCCTACCAAAGAGCCAACACTACAACCTTATGAAAGTCCTCATTGATGTGTGATTGATTTTTCATTTCAAGTGGTGAAGAGTGTAGACTTGAGCCAAGCTTATGGTAGTATGTGTATGTGTTGTGTTGATTGAGTGAGCCTAAACACTTGAGGGTTGAGCTAAACACTTATCTTGTGAGGATCTTGACTCATTGACTTGATATCTTGCTTATTGATTCATTGTGATGGTTGATTAGATGAGATTGCACTCTAGACTTGCATGATATTGAGTGATGATTTCATGGCATTTGATCTTGTACTTGATGCTTCATTGATACAATTATTCCACTATCTTATCGTTTTGTTGCTCGAGGACGAGCAACAATCTAGTTTGGGGGTATGATTAGGGTCATAATTGCATCTTTTTTCATCCATTTCTCTATGGTTTTAATGTACTTATATTCATATTTGACCCTAATTTGGTATAAATTGTGCTATTAACCATTTTGTGGCAAGAAAATGTGTTTTGTAGTGAAAATGAGCAAAAATTGGCAAGAGACGAGCAAGTTCGTAAAAGTCCAGAAATTGTGAGTTGATCCAATTGATGCATATGATAGACCATGTCGAAGAGTTCGAAGAGAGGGTCGCAATGGAAAAAGAATCGAGTCAATCGGAGCTCTAGAACTCAAGATATGAAGAAAACGAGGATGTCGAGGATCGATCGCACAAGCCGAAGCTGGACTCGAGCGACCACAAGGCCAGACTCGAGCGACCATTGCCTTACACTCGTATGAGGATGCTCTGGTTTGTGTGATGAAGGCTCACACGAATTCTCACACGAATGCCACTGTTATCCACTCGTGTGATGTCCCGGACTGCACATTTTTGAAGGGCTGTTTTGTCTTTTCGCGCGTTTAATGAAGGGCATATTGGACCAAGCATTGTGGGCACTATAAA
>JAPKLY010005820.1:0-12112 GCA_026898435.1 Prunella vulgaris | reverse complement strand
ATAAAGGATACGAAATTTACCCCTAACGAAGTGCTACTTAAACGACGCGCTTATATAAACGACCGACCTGCTTATATATAAAACCTAACACGCTCGTCTATTTCAGGTATTGATGGTGTAATCGAGTTTATTTCAGCCACATAATCGTGCTTATGAAAATTACATCAACAATTTGGCACTAGAAGGAGGGCTCGAACCTTCAATTCGAAGAAAAGATCGAGGGGCTAAAATCCAGAAAAGCTTGAAGACGTGAGGTGAGTGTATGATTGGATTCACAGTAGTGGAAAGAGGAAGTTGGGGTGTAATTCGCCGCTTGAGTCAGGGCCCATGGATTACAGTATATATAGAGTTGTGGTTTTCATTAAAAAAAAAAAAGAAAAAAAAAAGTTCGCTGTCCATTGGTAATCACCAACAACGAAACTGAAGTTGTTTGCAATACTCGCCCGTTTTCCGCCGGCACTGCCAGAAGTCGGTGGAGGATAAGAATGACGACGTGAATAACGAGGAAAAAAGCGGCTGTAACCGCTATTAAAAAAATAGATAAGAAGCTATTCGCGACGACATCGGCTAAACTGTTCGCCGCTGAAGAAAGCTGCTTGCCGACATTTGCGCACATTAGCTATTCGCTGCAAAAGGGGGCTGCTTATTTGAACAGGTAAATTATTTGCCATTAAATTATTCGCAAGAGAATTCTGCGCTGAATTATTCAACTTACAGCAGCAATATTTAACTTGATAATTGGGAAGTTGATTATTTTATTTATGGGCTATTTTGGAAACCCATCTCCATCGGGTAATTAAGGAGGATATTTGATGAGTGGGCTTTCCATGGGTAAATTAAATTATTTGATTAACTTGGCCCATCCCAGGATTAATTTGCGAAAATAATTCGTTGTAGCCCAATTACTTGCTCGAGGAACTCAAATGCATGCACTAAGAACTTGCTTGTGTAAATGTAAATGGCTACTGAGATCCACTCATATCCAGGGCAATAACCATATTTGGGCCTAATCAATGGTCCAATCAAATTGTTAAAATTGATCTTATCCATTTGGGCCCAGTTTAGTCAAATTCATTAGAAATTGGCCCATTCACAATAAATTAATTTTGTAAATTCAAAATTAGTTATTTACAAGATTAATTTAAAAGAAAAAAAATAGTTTTTTAAAGCAATTAAAATTCCAGAAAAAAAATTGCTTCCTAAAGCAATTAAAATTCCAGAAGAAAAAAATTGCTTCCTAAAGCAATTAAATTCCCTGAGGAAAAAAAAAAAGAAGAAGCTTCTTAAAGCAATTAAATTCCAGAGGAAAAAATTGCTTCTTAAAGCAATTAAATTCCAGAGGGAAAAAATTGCTTCTTAAAGTAATTAAATTCTAGAGGAAAAAAATTGCTTCTTAAAGCAATTAAATTCCAGAGGAATAAAAAATTGCTTCTTAAAGCAATTAAATTCCAGAGGAATAAAAAATTACTTCTTAAAGCAATTAAAATCCAGATGCCTCCGGGCACGATTACCATCAGATGCCTCCGGGCACGATTATCACCAGATGCCTCCGGGCACGATTATCACCAGATGCCTTTGGGCACGATTATCCCGTTTTTATAGGCGATGTTCATCCCGCCTATATTGACGATGCCGCCTATATAGGCGATGCACCTTCCAGAGGCATGATTCCGCCTTATAGGCGATGCGCCTCCCAGAGGCATGATTCCGCCTTATAGGCGATGCACCTCCCAGAGGCAATGTCCATCCCGCCTATATTGACGATGCCGCCTATATAGGCGATGAGCCTCCCAGAGACATGATTCTGCCTTATAGGAGATGTACCTCCCAGAGGCGATGTCCATCCTGCCTATATTGACGATGCCGCCTATATAGGCGATGCGCGTCCCAGAGGCATGATTCCGCCTATATAGGCGATGCGCCTTCTCGAAGCAGTAATCCTTCTTGAAGGCACGATTATCCCGTCTTTATTGGCGATGCCCATCCCGCCTATATCAACAGTGCAAATTGACGATACACCGAAACATTTCAAATCATTCAACTCTTGATCATAAATCACAATCAACAGTTGAATGGGGGGCAGGAGACGATGTTGATAAAGGCCAGAAGCTGGTTGTCTGACTCAAGCATGCAGCTCAAGACTCAGATAAACAACTCGATGAACAGGTATGCAAGCGCGAAACTATTGATACCTCAACACTACACTGGGGGGCAGACCCTGATACACAAAATCATCAAGAAGCAAAAAACTCAAAATATGCAAGGACACTAGTCCCAAAATGTTATTGTCAAAGCTCGAGGCAAAGGCCGTTAAGGTGCCCGGTTTCACTAAAGTGTCCTTCTTAAAGGACCACTAAGAACCCGCGGCCACTAATGTGCCTAGGTTCACTAAAGCATCCTTCTTAAAGGATAGCTAAGAACCCACAGCCCAACATAAAAAGACTCTCAAAAGACGAAAGTGTCTAAGGCAAGGTTTATAAAACCCGATTGCCCAAGAGAGCACAAAAGTACGATTCGCAGCCTTAAAGTGGCGTAAGACGAACAATTCGCTTCTGTAAGTGGTGTAAGACGAACATTTGCGTACCAAAATATAAAAGCGAGCAAAAGACAATAACGTGCGAAAATATAAACAGTTGGGGGCACATTCACCAACGGCAGGAATAATCTATCCTTCAACCGGAGTGAATGGTGGCATCTCAGCTGGCTAAATTTCATCCATCAGTATGAAAGAAGTAGGGCTGATACTACAACGAAAGTCGCAAAGTAACCAAGCGGAAGCGCTCGCCAGTAAACCATACATTGAATATTTCAGCAATAGCAAAGCACAAAGGATCTCCAGGAAGATTGAAAAACTGCAAACTATTTTTCAAATGCATCTACTTGCAGGTATAAAGAAACACAAGAAGCCAGTGCTCACTCAGCCCACACGAATTAATGGAGCAATGAACGCAGAGATTCAAATAACCTATGGGTATCTGGAAGGATTGCACGGTACTCTTTTTTCCCTACGACCGGTTTATCCACAAGGGTGGTTTACGGCTAGGTTTTTAACGAGGCCAGTAGCATCCTTCTATGTATTCGTAACACGGTTATAGAATCCTGCGGAGCCACACTTGATGCATCTATAGCCTGATGCTCGTTATTCATCTAATGATTTAAACAAACATCAGGCTAGGGGGCAAATGTTGATAAAATAATCGACGTGCGTGCTTAAGAAAGTAATTAATCAAGTCCGGATTGACGTGTCCAGAAGAATTGATCGAGCACAAAGAAAGAGCCAGATTGAAGAACGCTCTGACGAGTCGCCAGTTGTTAAGCTGGTGACGAGTCAGCAGCTTATAGTGAAGCAGGTAGCTGTTCAGCAGCTTCTAGTGAAGCAGGCTGCTGATCAGCAGCTTATGATGAAACAGGCTGGTAACGATCCAGCAGCTTGTATTTCCTTTATAATGTAATCGAATTCATTCGAATAAAGGATACAAAATTTACCCCTAACGAAGTGCTACTTAAATGACGCGCTTATATAAACGACCGACCTGCTTATATATAAAACCTCACACGCTCGTCTATTTCAGGTATTGATGGTGTAATCGAGTTTATTTCAGCCACATAATCGTGCTTATGAAAATTACATCAACAAGTAATACTCTAAAACTTACTTCCCCCGTTCCAGAATTACTTCACACTTGCCTTATTTGAGCGTCCCAACTCTATTTTCACACAACTAAAAGAATTTTTTTTTACACTAACAACAGTTAATAAAATAAACTTTTTCTTATTTTATTATTTAATTTTACATTCACATATTTACTTTTTCTTAGTTCGTGTGTTCATTTTCAACAATAAAAGTAGTTTTGGATCGGAGGGAGTAATTAGTAATACCCAATAAGTCTAATACCCAATTCTTTAAGTTATATATATTTTGACGTGTTGCTATGCATTTTAAAAATTTCAAAATTAAAGTTAAAATGTAACTTAATATTCAAATGCATAACATTGTGTTTCCCAGTACACACAGGACTTATCTAAAGTTCTAATATAAACAAGTGCAACTAAAAACAAATTGAAACTAAGTTAAATATAAATCTCAAAATGAATAAACTGAAATATATTAGTTAGTGTATTGTGCGTTTATTTATAAATAAAATAATAAATTTTAAGAGTGATAATAAAGGTGATGATTTTCATAAAAAGAAAATACATATTCTTTATGAATGAATTAAAAAAAATGCATTAATTTAATGGATGTTAAGTACCTTGGTTTAGATTTTGATGTGTGCAAAACAATGTGTTTTATTGTTTGAAATTTATAGTTGTAAGTGAAGTCTACAGCTGTATACTTGATCACTCTACAGTCAGACATGACCCTACAGCTGTAAGGTTTCTCTACAGCCGATTTTTCTTATTGACACAGGACTCTACAGCTGCAATGTTAAAGACTCTACAGTTGCAAAGAACCGTTTGAAGAGGAAGTACAAGTCCAAGATTGTTTGAAGATAATGAAGACCCTTAAGCACAATTAGTGTAGCTCTCAAGCACTCACTAAAATGTACTTAAGTGGAGGATATTTCTTTAATTTTGGAGGATAATGAAGATTAGTTGCAAGACAGCCAGAATTTTGAAGAAAATGACAATAGTACACTCAGTACTATCCTGTGTGAAGGATGAGGACCACTTCACACATGCAAAATGGAGAGAGAGGAGCCTTATCCGAATTTCAAATTTGAATTTCTCAACGGATAAGTCACACCACTCAATCTATAAATGGAAGAAGTCCTCAGAGGAAGCAACAACAACAGAGCATACAAGTATTCTGCCTAAGCAAGTCTACGGCCAACAAATTTCTGAGAGAGCTTTATTGTTTTTATCTTTGTGATTCATAGGATAGTTGGTTAGGATTTTTCTTAGAAAGAATCACCTTTTGTTGTTGTTCCCTCACCTGTTTTGTATTTCTACTTTGTGTAGATATCTCCTTGTGAGGTTTTGTAAACTCTTTCTGAGTTATATTCTGAATGAATAGAGTAGTTTAATCTCTTATTAGAATAGGAATCTGAGTGAACCTAGTTCTAAGGGGGAACTACTTGTATTGATCTTAGTGATCTTATCTTAGTGAATTTGGCACCTGAGTGGTGTAACAGTGGATGTAGGTGGTCTTTTTATAGACACTGAACCACTATAAATTTGGTCTATTTAGTTTCTGTCATTTAAATTCTTGTTCTGCATATTTAATTTACTGTTACATTAATCATTCTTTTGAAATCGAGTGCATAAAACTTTGTGGTTTTCACAAAGAGAAACTGACCTTACAGCTGTAGACTTCTCTAAGTCACTCAGCTGTTAAGTCTGTTTATATTGTTTTTCATAAACACTCACTTATTTTCCGCTGCACATTAGAGTATTCTCAATACACTTTTAAGTGTGAGAACTCCTCTGATACTTTGTCTACAAGTGTTTTCTTTTATTTTGTAAAGTTTTTGAACTCTGCAGCTGTAGACTTCTTAAGTCCATAGCTGTAACTTTTGTGGTCCAGTTTCTAAAACTCTTGTAGACTTGTTATTTTGAACTTAAAAGAGGCTACTGTAAGGTTCTAGAATCCCCTCTTTGAAAAAGGTTTGAAAATCTGATTTTGGACTCAAGGTCTATTCACCCCCCTCCAGACCTTGATCACTTTAAGGGACCAACAAGTGGTATCAGAGCAGTTGGCTTGCCACTGCTTTGATCAGTACCTAGCTAGATCATTTTGTTTTTGAAAAACACACCTGCATACTTGCATATCTCCTAAGATGGTGAAATCCAAGGTTCCAATGTTCTCTGCTGAGGACTATGATGAATGAAAAATTAGTATGCAAGCACATTTGTCTGCAATCAATTATGCGAGGTGGTCTATCATAGAAGATGACTCTATACCTATTGTGAAGGTCAATACTACAGCTGATCAGTCAGCTGGACTAGCTCAGATCATCCCCAAACCTAGAAGGGAATGGACAGAGGATGACAAGAGAAGGTCCAATCTTGACAATGTTGCAAAGAACACTATTTATCATTCACTTGATAAAATTGTGTTTAGCAAGATCAAAAACTGTAAAACTGCAAAAGATATATGGGAAAATTAGAAATGATTTGTGAAGGAACTGAACAAATCAAGGAAAACAAACTCATGATAGCAGTTCAAAAGTTTGAGAACTTCAAGATGAAATCTGGTGAAACTCTTGAAAAGTTTGAGTCAAGATTCTTTGAGATTCTCAATGAGCTAGACTCACTTGGTAAAGATTACTCACAAAGAGAAATGAACATGAAGGTTCTCAGAGGCTTACCTTCTGAATGGGACATGAAGGTCATTGCTATGAGAGATTCAAAGGATTTATCTAAGATATCCACCTTTGAACTCTTTTAAGACCTAAAAGCTAATGAATTTGACATAAGTAGAAGAAAAGAACCTGACAGCAGTAAGGTTACAGCTCTAGTGGCTGACAACCCTACAACTACAAGTTCTGATGATGAAGACTTGGCTCTTTTTATAATGCAGCTCTAGAAATTTGGCAAATGGACTAAGAAAAAGCAGTTCACACCAAAGGAAGATGGTAAGGTGAAATCTACAGCACCTAACTCAACTTATTTGTGCTATAACTACAGAAAACCAGGACATTATATCAAGGATTGTACATATCCCAAAGATGAGAAGTACACAGATGAAGAAAAGAGAATCAGGAAAGATAGAAAGAAAAAGTTTTACAAGGAGAGAATTAGAGCACTACTTTCTGAGTTTGATAAAAACCAGGAAGACTGTCCCTCTTCTTCTCAAAAGTCAACTGCAGATTTAGAAGACTCTGACTTTACAAATTCAGATGAAGAAGCCCTGATCTGTCTTATAGCTAAAGATGAAGAGGTATGCTCATCATCATCAAGTTATTGTACAGAAAATGATTCTTCCAGTGACATGCTAAGTGCAATCCAAAGACTAGATCTTAGAAGACATAATCATATTGGAAGGGAACATGTCCAAGCTTTGTTAGCTGGTGTAGAGGATGCTGAAAACCAACTGCAGATTCTACAAGAACTGAAAGAAGGTTACAGTTGTCTGAAAAATGACAATGAAGAACTCTTCAATGAATCAAGTTGTAGAGCTGTAGATTGTGCTGAATTAAAGGAAACAATCAGAACTCAAGAACTTATGATAGTTGACCTTGAAGAAAGCAATGCTTATAATCAAAAGAAGCTAGATTGTTTTGGAAAGTCATCCAAACAATTGAAGAAGATGTTGTCTGAGCAAAGACAGTCAAAGGACTTGACTGGAATATGATATAATCCTTGTGTCTGGATAAAATACTTGCAAAAGTCAATTCCAAGACCTGAAAGAAATTTCATCAAAGAAACAACCCCTGAAGAAGCTGTAAATTCAACCCTATAGCTAGAAGATTTGAAATTCTTGAACTCATTCAAAGAATTGTCACCAAGAAGACAACAAAAGATCAAGGAGATCATGAATGATACTGAAGAAGATGTTTCAAACATGTTGCAAAACATGATTCTGAAACCAACTGCAGAATCAAATATACAGTCAGAAGAAGAAGTCTTTCATAGATTGGATATGGAAAGAAGACTCAACTTTGATAGATTCTGGAATGGAAATATGTCAGATATGTCTCCCTTTTCAAGCACTCAAAGTGGAGATCAAGCAAGAACTATAGAATTAACAACACTACAGCTCCCAAAAAGGCTTGGATTGCAAAGAGTAACACTGGAGGAAATCCAAAGCATTGGATTTCTAAATAACTCACTTTATTTTGCAGGGACATGTTACAACCACCAAAAGAGAGATTTGGTACATAGACAGTGGTTGTACAAGACATATGACTGGAGATAGAAGTTTGATACAAAATGTTAAGGAACACAAAGGTCCTAAGGTTGTTTTTGGTGATAATGCCAGTGGAACAGCTAAAGGATCAGGATGTCTACTCAAAGGAAAAGTTCAGATCAATGATGTTTACTTGGTAGATGGTTTATAACATAACTTGCTTAGTGTAAGTCAGTTTTGTGACAAAGGCTACACTGTAGACTTTACATATGACATTTGCACAGTCAAAGATGTTTAATCCCAATCCACTAAACTGACAGGAACTAGAAAAAGGAATGTTTACATTGTAGAGTGGAACTCTACAGCTCAAACTACCTGCTTTCTAGCTAATGGTTCCAATGAAGTTGGTTGGCTATGTCACAAAAGGACGAATCACATAAACTTCAAAACCATGAATGAACTTGTGAATAACAAACTTGTAAGAGGTCTGCCAAACACTAAGTTCTGGAAGGAACACTTATATGATGCTTGTGTCAAAGGGAAACAAATCAAGACGACTTTCAAAAGTAAGACACACCCAAGCACTTCAAGAACACTTGAATTACTGCATATGGATCTTTTTGGACCCATAGAACCAGTAAGTATAAGTTGGAAGAAGTATACTTTGGTTGTAGTAGATAATTACTCAAGATTTTCTTGGACTGTATTTCTAAGAAAGAAGAGTGAAACTCTACATCGTTTACCAGAATTACTGAGAAGAATGAAAAGAACTTGAAGATTGTGAAGATCAGATCAGATAGAGGAACATAATTTACAAATTAAGTCATTGAAGAGTATTGTTCACTATATGGCATAATGCATGAATACTCTGCAGCTAGAATTCCACAGCAGAATGGAGTTGCAGAAAGGAAAAATAGAACACTCAAGGAAGTTGCCAGATCAATGATTGTTGAAGCAAAGTTGCCTAAGAAATTTTGGGCAGAAGCAACAAGCACTGCGTGCTATACTCAAAACAGATGCTTGACTGTTAAGGATCATAAGAAGACTCCATATGAGTTATGGAAATGAAGAACTCCCAATAGCTCTTATCTACACATATTTGGATGTAAATGCTTCATACTGAATAATGGAAAAGAACACCTCAAGACTTTTGACTCAAAGTCAGATGAAGGTATCTTTCTAGTTTATTCTGATGTTAGCAAAGCATTTAGAGTGTATAACAAGAGATTAATGATTGTGGAAGAGTCACATCATGTTGTTTTTGATGAACAACATAGCTCTCCTGAAGAAGTTATTGAAGATTCTAAAGAGGACAACTCTACAGTCACAAGTCAACAACAGTATGTTGAGATCAAAACTCCTATAGATTTGACCAACAAATGCTTTGGCACTGTAATTGTTGAGTTACCACCTTTATAAAATGTTGAAAATCTAGTCTATGAGAATGTTCAAACAGAAGTAGAAACACCAACAAAATGACCTGATGAGTCTGTAGTAGGTGAATCTACAGCTGTAGAGAACAATGATCAAAGATTAGAACCTGTATCAGATTTGATTTGGTTAAAAGATCACCCCCTGAGCATGTAATTGGAAACCCATCAGATGCTGTAAAGACCAGAAAATAAATGCATGAGGCAATGTTTGCTACATTTCTTTCATCTTTAGAACCTACTGATATTCATGAAGCACTGCAAGATGTCAATTAGATTATTGCAATGCAAGAAGAATTGAATGGTTTTGAGAGAAATCAAGTATGGGAACTTGTTGCAAGACCTAGGAATCACAAAGTGATTGGAACTAGGTGAGTGTTCAAGAATAAACTTGATGAAGATGGAATTGTGACCAGAAATAAAGTAAGGCTAGTTGCTCAAGGCTATTGTCAATATGAAGGCATAGATTTTGATGAATCATTTGCCCCAGTTCCAAGATTAGAAGCTATAAGAATATTTCTAGCCTATGCTGCACATATGAACTTTACAGTCTATCAAATGGATGTAAAGAGTGCATTTCTCAATGGTCTACTCTCAGAAGAAGTGTATGTTGAACAACCACCAGGATTTGAGGAATCTACAGCTGAAGACATAGTTTATAAGCTTAGAAAAGCCCTTTATGGACTTAAGCAAGCACCAAGAGCATGGTATGATACCCTATGTGATCATCTGATAAAAAATGGATTCAAAAGGGTATTGTTGACAAGACCTTATTCAGATTACAACATGAAAATGATATTTTACTTGTCCAAATCTATGTTGATGATATAATCTTTGGCTCAACCAATGAAGAATTATGCAGAAAGTTCTCTAAGCTCATGTTTGAGAAATTTGAAATGAGCATGATGGGAAATCTGAATTTCTTTTTGGGATTACAAGTTAAGCAAATGAGAGATGGAATTTTCATCAATCAAGCTAAATACACTCAAGAGCTTATCAAAAGATTTGGAATGGACAGTTCTAGGCCTACAAATATACCTATAACACCTTTTGTGAGTCTTGACAAAGATGAGAATGACAAAAGTGTTGATGTAATCAAATATAGGAGGCTAATTGGATCATTGCTATACATTACAGCTAGTAGACCTGATATCATGTTTGCAGTAGGGGTATGTGCTAGATTCCAAGTTAATCCTAAGGAATCACACTTGAATGCTGTAAAGAAGATCATCAAGTATGTCAAATCCACACAAAATCTGGGATTATGGTATCCTAAAGAAGGAAGAATTGAACTCATTGGGTACACTGACTCAGATTTTGCAGGCTGCAAGATTGATAGGAAGAGTACTAGTGGGATTCGTCAATTCTTAGGTGAAAGGTTGGTGGCATTGCAAAGTAAAAAGCAAAATTCTATTGCTCTTTCTACAGCTGAAGCAGAATATATTGCTGCTAGAAGTGGTATGCACAGATCTTACAGATGCAATATCAATTACAAGACTATGGGATTGATGCAAGAGAAACAACTATATTCTCTGACAATACAAGTGCTATTGCTATCACATAGAATCCAGTTTTACACTCTAGATCAAAACACATAGATGTAAGACATCATTTCATAAGAGATCATGTTGAAATAAAGGATGTGAAATTGACAAAGATTCATACAGATTTGAATCTTACTGATATTTTCACTAAAGCTTTGTGTGAATCAAGATTTTCAATCTTGAGTGGTAATTTGGGAATGTTAGAATTGTAAGAAAACTCTGTGAAAATCACTAAATTGCAAAAACAAACCTAGAAAATTAGAAACTCAGTAAAAAGGAAAATTGCAGCTGCAAAGTCATTCAACTGCAGAGTTGCTAACTTTACAGCTATAGACTTAGTTCTGAACTGCAAATTCCTCACCAACTTCAGATTTCCAAATTCTAAGATTGTCAACTACAAACTTAGGGAATTTATAGCACTTTGTACAATTCTGAAAATTAAATGGAGCACTACAAATTCAGAAATGTTTGTACTAAAGTGACAGACATTTTGGATTTATTCAGCATTTTAATTAATAAAATATGTGAGTACATGTAACATTTTAAATAGAATTAAATTTTATGTGAGTTAGATTTTGGACAAATTTAATTATAAATTTTGGTCCAGAATTAAAAAACTCATAAATTTCAGAACAAAGACCGTTATACCCCTGTTCTTAAATGACTGTTTAAGGAAAGATATTTAAAGGACTCTTCATCCTTTTTATGTCTTACTTTAACATTCGAAACCCCTGAAACCTTAAACATTCCCCATCCCTTACTCTCTGAAACCAAACGCCATGACAATGAAAGTTATTTTCGGAGCTCTTTTCGACATTGACGAGTTACTAAAGAAGCATCCCACTGATGCTATGGAAGACGTTGTTAGACATATAGTGAATCAAGGCTTTCATTATTATCTCACCCACAACCCTGGAGCTTATGATGATATGATTGTGCATGAGTTCTATCAAAATGCAGAAGCTAATGTGAAAAGGAAGACTTTATCAGTGAAGCTGCAAGAAAGGAATGTCAATATCACAGCTGGTGATATTTGCAGAGCTCTACATCTAAGGATTGGAGGTGATTCTCATGATAACCTCAATTTTGCTGATGAAGATGAGAAGTACTGGAAGAGATTTACTGCAAAGAGGCCATTTCCAAAGAACTGGAAGAGGACATTCAAGAAAACTGACCTTGCAGTTGAGTACGTTTATTTATATGAAGCTATTGATAAATATTTATTATGTAGAACTGGTGCTCATGATACTGGCACTATTCTTATGTGGGATCTTATGATAGCTTTTGTTAAAGAGATTAAGATTGATATTGGAGAATTGCTACTTAGAAATATTGGTAATGATGTA
>JAPKLY010005819.1:0-12112 GCA_026898435.1 Prunella vulgaris | reverse complement strand
CTCTTCAGCTATCAGCTGATGTTTACTTTTCTGATGATCTGCTCTCGATACTCCAGTGTCAGCTGCTTAAATCTTCTGTCCTCTAAAACCGGCTAAGTCCTCAAGGTCTCGGCTGATCTTCTCTTCTATGATAGCTTCGAATCTTCTTGGCAGCAAGGTAGATTCCCCCTCACTCGAACCTATCTAATCCTAACTACTCATCAGCTGACTAACATGTTCAGCTGGTCCTATTACAAGCTGATTGGTTTATTATATCATCAAAACATCTAACACAGATATCCTAACAGAGGACAACTGCGTTGATTTTGGAAAAAAAAGGATTGCTGTATTTTTATTAAAGATTAGGGTTGCTGCACTTTTAGGAGAAGAACATGTTTTCTTCTTTCTGTTTATTTTATATATTTTTATTTAGTAGAAAAAAAAAGAGATGAGAGAGTGGGACGTGGCAATTAAGTGTGACGTGGATTCAACTAATTAGACTTCTATAAAGTTACAAACAAAAGAATATGTGTTTATGAAGTTCTTGAGTGTGGATATATTTTTGCAAAGTTTTGGCTTGTTCTTTCCGTGTGTTCTCTCTCGCTTGAACTCTAAGAATACACAACATATTTAAAATGTTCAACTAGCCTTTAGAAGGGCCAGGTTTGAAGTCCTATAATCACTTAATCAATCAATCATCCTGATTGATTCTTGACATGATTGGATTATCTTCTTCATTCTCGAGGTCGATATGATTGTCTTGAATCTCTCAAATCTTTAGTTAACTTTCCCATGAACTCAATTTTTGATATTCTTTCATAAATAACTCTTCAAAGCCTTCTGGTAAAATTCTGGAAGCATCAACAGACTTCTGGTCTCCTCAACTGGATCTTCTAATCCTCTTCTGCATTTGAACTTTTCAGCTAATTTTGATCATAGCTGATCTTCTGATTCCAAGTCATCTGATCCTAACTTCAGCAAAAGTCTTCTGACCTTACTTCAACTGATCTTCTCTTCTGGAACTCAACCAATCTTCTCTTCTGGACCTCGCTAATCTTCTTTAGGTCAGATGATTTTAACATCATTAAAACATAAATGGATTTTTTTCCAACAATAGCCTATCCTAAGTCCTCCGTCTCCTGAGGAGTTTCAGATTTGGAACAAGCATTAACTCTAGATTGAGTCTCTCCAACTTCCTTCTATGTTTGGTCAAGCATCCACCAGATGGAGGAATGCTTCGACCATCTTCATCATCTTAAATGTTAACATCTTGATTGTCATCTCCACGAGAGGATTTCAATCTCTTATCATTCTCCTTATCTTCTTCGTCATCCCCCTTAGCAATATCTTCGTGGTTCTTCATGAGCCTGCAGGAGGTGATTCAATAGCAATGTCTTGAAGCTCTGTATACTATGCACTCTTTACTAAGGTCTCCATTCCTATAACTTTCTCAACCCCTTTTGAACTACCTCCGTTAGCAATTGGTTGATATTCATCACTTGATCTTGATCCTTCACTAACCAAGTCTGCTTTAGAAAAAATAATTGTAGATTCCATTTCTATTCCATGGAAACACTTAGAGCTTCTGCTGTAATCTTATCCTTCTCTTTTGAGCAGATGATTTAACAGTAATTTACTTCCGCACCTCTTTTCTATCTTTTTACAATTTAAATCTTTTTTAGATCTAAGATCTTCTTGAAGATAAAATTTAAGTCCAACAATACATTCACCTTAGTGCAATTTGCCCATTGCACAACCCATTCAAATTTTTTCTCCTATTTTTTCTTATAATAATCAAGCTTTTTGTTGACATGGCGAACTAATACAATGGACTTCGACATAACCACCAAGGCTTGATAGACCGCGAGAGCTCACTTAGACCCACGAGGATCTGGAGCTCGCCTACATGGGGGCAGCTCACCCAAGGAGCTCGCTCCTACCCCCTCGAGGACCTCGTCGAGATCCGTCATCACAAGGCACCCGAAGATCGTGTAAGATATTGGAGCTCGCCCAAGAGGCCACCTCCGAGCTCGCCTAAGAGCTCGCCCCGTAGTCTATTAGATCCCGATGGTTGCGCTCTTTTTCCCTCCGTCCGGTTTATCCACAAGGGTGGTTTACGGCGAGGTTTTTAATGAGGCCCATCTAGTCTAAGGCATAGTAGTAGGACGAGGCATAACAAAGGGAAGCAGTGTGAGAGACCAAGGCGAGGGTAAGGAACCCTCGTCAACACCGGAAGTCATATAGGCTCGTAAGGTGCCATCTCACACTCGCACACCTATAAATAAGACCTCTCTTGTACAATTCGGGGGGACTCCAATACATTTTCCTACATTTTACTTTCTCTCTCTAAGCTCTTCACTCTCTCTCTCTCTACATCATCCTCAAGAACACCAAGATCACAAGTTCATAGATTATTGTTTGGTAGAATTAATCCGATATAAAGCCACATAAACAAACAACGATTAGTGAGTTCTATCAACAATTTGGCGCTAGAAGGAGGGTGCGCACGAATCTGAAAAATAAAAATTTTCAAGAACAAAAGTTAGGGTTTGTTTGAAGATTTGAAGATTTGAAGGTGTTCTTGATAAAGCTCAAGAACACTTGAAGATACACATACATATTCATTCCTTCGAACAAAAAACCCAGATTTCTGGGCGAAAACCCGAATTCTCAAATTTACAAATTCTGCCCGGAAGAAGTTTTCAAACGCGCGCAAGTACACGAATAAACCGGATTTCAGATAATTCGTCACACGCGAGGCTAGACGAAAATTTACACAACTCCACCTAAGTTGGACGACCATCACCCCGGCGACCTCCCACAGTCTCGGCGACCTTCCGCAAGTTACCCCCTCCAAAAAAAAAATGGCTACTACTCGAGCCGCCAAAGGACAGACCTCCGCAGCTGCCGGAAGGTCCACAGGGGGCGACCAAAACCAGGCCGAGGCGGAAACCTCACACCAGGTGGTGGAAACCTCGCACCCACCTCCCCAGAAAAGCACTCCAGCTCCGCGACCTCCGCGAGTTGTAGTGACCCAGGAAGACTTGAGCCCTGCCCTGAGGGACCTAGCTAATAACCCCGACGAGCTCCAGCACACCATCGCAACTTTGCAGAGGTTGTAGCAGAGGCAGAACGACGAGCTCGCCCTAGTACCTAGGCGAGCTCCAGCCGAGACCCGGGAGCAGACGAGGCCCACTCAAGGCACCCAGACACACTCAGGGCACCGAGCAGGAGGCGAGCTCAGCCCAAGCCCGCCAACACCGAGAACGGGCTAGAAAAGCCAAGGTGGTAGAGGAGCCCGCCCCATACACCGGGCGAGCTTCGGCCTACACTGAGGCATCCGGCACCCACCAATCAACAAGGAAGGAGCTCCTCTAAGGCAGACTGGGGCCCAGATGCGGAGAAAATAAATGAACAGCCGCCCCGGTCACGTCCCACGGAGGAGACTATGACCTGCAGCCACGCAGGTCCGCCCATGAACGATTGAGAAGGCCCGCCACCGATAGGTTGGGCCCCCATGGCGGACGCCAATTCCAGCCCGTCACTGAGAGGTCGCCCCAGAGTGAGGCACCTTGGGGATGTGCGTCCACAAGACGCACGACCTTCGAGCAACCTCCACCGGAGGTGACCCACGATGACGAGCTGACCTCGCTAAAAAAAGCCATCGAAATGCTACAAGCACAAGTAGCGGTCAAGTCTAGCGGACCTGATGCCACCACTCTCCCCACATCTCCGTTGGCGCCTGCCATTCTCCGAGCACCGGTCCAGAAGAAAATCCAATTCCCGGTGATGTCCGCATACGAGGGCGAGTCCGACCCGAAGGTCCACTTGGCCAAGTATGCAGACTTCATGATCTCGGTTGGTGCCACCGATTCCACCCAGTGCCAGAATTTCCCGCTAACCTTAGTGGACCGAGCCCATCGCTGGTTCTCGTCGCTCGCCCCGGGGTCAGTCTGCTCATTTGGCCAACTCTCGCGGGAGTTCTTGGCCCACTTCTCCGGGTTCGGGTCCTACCGTACCCAGAAGCACCGTCTCGCCAACATCCACCAAGGCGAGAACGAGACCGACCAGCAGTACCTAGAGAGGTTCGATAAAATACTGCTGGAGGGAAAGCCAGTGAGCGAGGACACCAAGGTCGTCACGGTGATGGCCGGGCTCAGGAAGGGCACCGACCTCTGGAAGGAGATGCACCTCGCATGTCCGAACACTTACAATGAATTCCGCCACAAGGCGGGGGTGTTCGTGGCTATGCAGGAGGCACTGCTGAAAGAAGTTGGTGCCCCGGAAGAGAAGAAGCCCTACGGGAAGAAGTCCGGGGCGCATACAAAGCCTCTTGGAACTTAAAAGCCTTCGGTGAGGGAGACGAGCTCAAGGAGAAGCTCAACCAGGTCCTCACCGTCTCCGTCGACCATGTCTTTACTGCGGTTAAAGACAAGGCCCTGCTGGAGGAGCCGAGGTGGATCCGTCAGGACCATACGGCTCAACCCCAACAAATATTGCGCCTACCACCAGGCCATCGGCCACTTCACCAGCGAGTGCAGAGACCTCCTCAAACAACTCTGGAAATTTTACGAGGACGGGGAAGCTGGCCGAGTTCGTAAAGAAGGCCCCAGCTAAGAGGCCAAGGTTCGAGAGGAGGGTTACCTCCGATGATGAGGATGAGGAAGCGGACCAACCTGGTCCCCAGAACGGACGGAGGGCACCTCCCCAACCTCAGCAAAACATGGAGCCCACCCGAGAGCTCTTAGTTCTCGAGGAGGAGATTGGAGCTGCCGGAGGTCTCCAGGACGGGGGGATCTCCATGTCCAAAAGAAAGATGAAGGCCAAGATCCGAGCCGTAAATCAGGTCCAGGAAGGCAGCTTCGGCCCCAGGTCCGTCGCACAGCTTACTGATGAGCTGACATTCTCCTCGGCGGACCTGGAGGGGTACTGACTCCCCACAACAACTCGTTGGTGATAACCGCCAATATCATGAACGTCCGAGTTCACAGGCTACTTGTGGACACCGGCGCATTCACCAACATTCTCTTCAAATCCACCTTAGATGCCTTAAGTATTTTTAAGTCATATATGGAACCTAGCAATGCTAGGATAGTGGGGTTCGGAGAAGCTGTAACCTTCCCCCTAGGTAGTATTAGGTTTAGCGTCCAATTTGTATCGGCCAGGGACTCGGAGCAGAGATTGACTAGGCTCATAGATTTCCTAGTTATCGACCAGCAGTCCTACAACGGGTTCATTAGCCTCCCGTTTATTAATGAATTCAAAGTGGCGTGTTCGACCTATTACTACTGTTTAAAATTTCCAACTCCAAAAGGCGCCGGAACTATAAAAGGTGACCAGAAAAAGGCCCGAGAGTGTTTACTCCAAATTAAAGATGGTCAGGTCAAAAAAGCGGTGACGTGGGTCCAGGTCCTTGAAGAGGACGTACAGGTCCCAGCAGATGAGCCAAACACCCTAGACGTCATCTCAGTCGAAACTGAGATGATGGAGGTAGGCGACCTGCCGGAAATCGACCAAGTGTCGGGACCTGCGCAAGACACACAACCAGCGCCAGTGGAGGGATTGGAGGAGGTCCAAAACAACCAAGTGTTAGGACCTGTGCAGGAACAACAACCTGCTCTCATGGAGGTGGTTAATGAAGGCCAAGATGGGGGACCTGCGGGAGGTCAAGAACCCATGCCGATGGATGTTGACCCAACTCCCCAGGTCACCGAACCATCCCAAGTTGACAGACCACCAGAGGTATTGACAGTTGATGAACTTGCCCGAGCTGAAAGCCAACTCGATGACCTCGAACTGCGCATAGGTCACGAACCTGCGCAGATGTCATAAGAGGAGTGGGACGAGTTCATCAGCGACCCGAGGTGGAAAAATCAAAAGAGGAAAGCCACCCCGATAGAAGAATTGACGGCACTCCCGGTGGACCCGGAAAGGGACTTGGAACTTTTCATCGGTTCTGAGTTACCTGAACCGTACCGGTCGAGGATGGAGCTGTTCTTGATGTCCAACCTGGACATATTTGCCTGGTCCCATGAGGATATGACGGGAATCCCGCTGGAGCACGCTTGTCACAGACTTAATATAGACCCGACGAGGAGACCCGTACGTCAAAAGCAAAGGAAATACGGACCAGACAAATACACAGCTCTAACTGTAGAGGTGGAGAAGTTGTTAGACAACAAACTAATCAAAGAAGCTTTGTGTCCGCAGTGGGTCGAGAACCCCGTCCTGGTGAAGAAACACAATGGGACGTGAAGGCTCTGCATCGACTTCACAAACCTGAATAAAGCATGTCCAAAGGACAACTTCCCACTGCCTCACATTGATCAGCTGGTAGATAGCTTTGCACCCAGACGACCAGGAACATACGGCGTTCTACACTAACAAGAATATGTATTGCTGGGAAAGGATGTCGTTTGGACTCATCAACACCGGGGCTACCTACCAATGGTTGTTAAATAAAATATTCAACCAACACATTGGCGAATCCATGGAGGTGTACGTGGACGACATAGTTGTCAAGAGTTTGAGGAAGGAGGACCACCTCGACCACCTCAAACAGACCTTCGATATACTGCGCCACTACAACATGAAACTGAACCCCAAGAAAACAAGCTTCGGCGTACATTCGGGAAAGTTCCTGGGTCATCTAGTTAGCCAACGCGGAATTGAGGTCAACCCAACGCAGGTCCAATGCATAATCGAGATGGGCGTGCCCGATTCCGTGCAAAAAGTTCAAAGGTTGACTGGGTGCATGGCAGCTCTGAACAGGTTCATCTCCAGGTCTGGCGACCGAAATCATCTGTTCTTCAAGGCAATCAAGGCAAACACGTGAAGGTATAAGGAGGCGGCCAAAACTAACAAGCTCCACCTCAAAAACCACTTCGTATGGACAAGTGAATGCCAGCAAGCCTTCGAAGACATCAAAACATACCTGGCAGATACGCAGGTCCTGTCAAAACCGATACCTGGAGAGAAGCTGTATCTATACCTAGCCGCGTCGGAGGTAGCCATCAGCTCCGTCCTGGTCTGAGAAGAGGCAAAAACACACCTACCAGTGTACTATGTAAGTCAAGTCTTACACGAAGCTGAGTTGCGATACACCCCAACAGAGAAGCTGGCTTATGCACTGGTGCTGAGTGTTAGAAAATTGAGGCCTTACTTCTTTGACCATCCAGTGGAGGTATTGACAACATTCCCACTAAGGCAAATATTACAGCGCCACCCCTGGACGCCTACTGAAATGGTCGCTGGAGATTAGCCAATACAGTATAACCTAAACACCCCGAACAGTGATCAAGGGACAAGCGCTCGCCGACTTTATCATCGAGCTAACTTTCCCACAAGATCCGACGAGGGGGCGTATAGCTCCGTGGCACCTCTATGTGGACGGGTCGTCGACCAGTGTAGCAGCAGGCGCAGGCGTGGTCTTGATCAGTCCGAACAGACAAGTCTTCACCTCAGCAATCCGGTTTGACTTCCGTGCAACCAATAACGAAGCGGAGTATGAAGCATTGATAGATGGACTTAGGCTATCATTAGCTGTGGGGGCAACCAATCTTCAAGTTTTCAGAGATTCCCAGCTAATAATATCCCAAGTCCAGGGGGAGTATGAGGCAAAGGACCAGCAGATGATGACCTACCAAAAGATAGCCGCGCACCTGATCTCGATGTTCACACAGGTCTACATCAACCAGATACCGCGGCTAGAAAACACACAAGCAGACGCCTTAGCCCGGCTAGCTACCAGCAATGGTGAAGCCGAATTCATGGAGGTTGTGATCACCACACTGAAAAACCCCTCGACGTTCGATTACAAAGTAAACCAAACCTCGAGTGGGGGGCAGGAGGACAGTGAAGATGGTGAAGATTGGTGCACTCCAATCCAAAAATATTTGACAAACGGAACAACCCCCGTGGACACCTGGGAAACTAGTCGGCTAATAAAGCAAGCTGCCAGATATACGCTGCTGGACGGCCAACTCTACAAACGTGGATTCTCTCTACCCCTACTCAAGTGCCTAACCAAGAAGCAGGGGTCCAAAGTGTTAGAAGAAATTCACGAAGGGATTTGTGGGAGTCACGCTGGGGGGCAAGCATTGGCATACAAGACGATCAGGCAGGGCTACTATTGGCCCACTCTTCGCAAAGATGCCATCAGCTTCGTGCGAAGGTGCCGGAAGTGTCAACTTTTCGCACCTAACATCCACTCCCCAGCCAACCAACTGATGTCGGTTTTCAGCCCATGACCTTTCGCAAAATGGGGTATCGACTTGATCACCCCATTTCCACCTGGTAGAGGCGGTGTAAAGTTTTTTGTTGTAGCAGTAGACTACTACACTAAGTGGGCTGAGGCCGAAGCTCTCACAACAATAATGCAAGAAAGAATGATCGGCTTCATATGGAAGAACCTGATCTGCAGATTCAGACTTTCGCAGTCAATCATCACAGCTAACGGAATGCAGTTCGATGGTCAAAAGTTGAGAGACTTCTGTAGTTCATGGAACATCAAGAAACACTTCTCAACTCCATACCATCCACAGTCGAACGGCCAGGTCGAGGCGGTGAACAAAATCCTGAAACACATATTGAAACTTCGCCTCGAGGAGAAGAAAGGGAGCTGGGCAGACGAACTCCCGGAGGTCCTGTGGTCCTACAGAACTTCCTATAGAGCCAGCACCGGAGAGACCCCATTTTCCCTAGCCTTCGGGACCGAAGTCGTGGTCCCGGTAGAAGTTCAGAATAAGACTTGGAGAGTGGTAGGATATAATGACGAAAAGAATGACGAAGCCCTAGCAGTAGAGAAAGATCTGATCGAAGAGACCAGAGCTTTGTCAGAAATGAAGAACGCCACCTACAAGCGTAGAGCAGAAAAGTATTACAACTCTCAGGTCCGAGACCGAAAATTCAAGGTCGGAGACCTGGTGTTAAAAAAGAAGTTAGTGGCCCCACCAGGTGTATTCAGTTCAAACTGGGAAGGACTGTTCCGGGTCATCGCAGCCTGGCCGAACGGCACTTATGACCTCGAAGATGCAGAAGGTAACGCCTCGTCATACACCTGGAGTGCGGCCCACCTGAAAAAGTTCTACCAATAGACTAGAATTCTGTAATAGACTAGTCGAAGGTTCGCATCAGAAATGTTGATGGCAACCAGTGTAAATTATGTCGCTATAAAAAGTTAGAGAATTTATGAAATCAGAAAAATTTGCCAAGTGTCCGGACCTGCGTAGCTCGCCTCCTACGCGAGCTACCTCAGATCGCCCACTGCCCAGAAGAGCTCACCAACCCCAGCTCACCCGAGCACTCAAAAATCTGTGATGCGCAAGGACCAAGGTCCCAAACGTTGTAATTAAATAGCTCGAAGGCAAAGGCCGAAGTGCGCTAGGTCGCGAAGGTACCCTTCTTAAAGGGTTGCTAAGCACCTACTGCCACAAGTTAGAAAAATTCACGAAAAAGACAAATAACATCTAAGGCAAGGTTCATGAAACCCAACGGCCCAACGTGAATCAATCGAAGTGTAGCTCGCTGCCCTAAGTGGTCTAAGACAATCAATTCGCTGCCCTAAGTGGTGTAAGACGAAGAATGCGAACTCTTAAAACAGAGGTACAATTCGTAGTCGTAAGTGACGTAAAATGAACGATTCGCTTCTCAAAGTAGAATAAGACGAACAGTTAAGTACCCGTAAAATAAATAAAAACCAGCTATTTTGAAAATTATAACATAAAAGTGCGAAAACGAAGTGCGAAGAGTTGGACAAAAAATGCTCGGTTTCTATTCAAAAGACACTTAGGAAATTTTCAAGGCAAAAATACTTGAAAATTCCCAAGTGTTCAAAGTGGTGCTGGCCACAAAGGCCGACCAGCTGGCCGTCTTTGAACTACAAAAGTATGCCCCTTCTGGGCGAGCTATACACAGCCCGGCGAGCTCTAACTACTTAACAAAATCAAAAGCCTACAAAAATGGAGCTCCTTCTAGGCGAGCTATGGAGCCTGGCGACCTATAACAACTTAGAAAATGAAAACTAATCTAAGAAAGCAAGAAAAAGCTCAAGCATCCGGAGCAGCGGGAGGGGCTTCAGAGGGAACCTTACCGGAGGGGTTGGCGACCTGGGCGGCTGGGAGAGCGAGCTCGGCATCCGAGGTGATGTTTCCAGTAAGCCCACTAGTGTCGAGCTCGCTGATGTTGATCATCGTATCCCCGAGAGCTTCCTGCATTTGCTCCATTGTGGGCGGGATTCGAAGCTCGACCTCAGCACCCTCGGCGGCCTCCTCGACAGCATCCTCGGCGGTCAGGACCTCGTGCGACTGGATGATGTTAAATTTTTAACGAGCAGCATCGAGGTTGATCCCATAGCAGGCGAGGTCCCCTATGTTTAGCTCCGTGCCGGGGGGAATCTTAGCCTTGGATAGGCAATCGGCGAACTCAGTCACCAAGGCCTCCCACTCACTCTCATTATTTATCCGGGCCATTGGAAGGAGCGGATAACCTCGGCGAAGCAAAGGACATAGCCCTTGTCAGTGGTGACCACCTCGGCGAGCTTCAACGCCTCAGGAGTGACGGTGGCATCTGAGCGGCCCCTGAGCACGGCGACCTCCAAGGCCTTGGCGACGACCTCCTCACGAAGTTTCGTGCACTCCTCCGTATTCCCCCGGTTTTGCTCCCGAAGGATCTTCACTTCATCCTAGGTCCGGGCGAGCTGCTCATCTTTGGAGGCGAGCTGTTGACGAGCTTGCTCGAGCTCGGCCTACTGTCGACGGAAGTCAGCCTGGAACTTCTCCATCTTTTTTACAGCGAGCTGCTCCGCCTCCAGTGAAACCTTTACCTTAGCCTCCATCCTAGCGAGCTCGTCAACGGTCTTCTTCCGCTCGTCACCCACCTTGTTGAGCAATTTCTTTGTATCATGGCGAGCTTTATCTGCGGCGGTAACTTCATCGGTGACGAGCTGGGCCGCCGCCATAGCTGCACAAGCACAGTGCATCACCAGCCTCGCCTTGTCGGTGGGTTTCTGCCTCTCAATCATGGCGAGCTCGGAGGTGGAAAGGTATTTGGGGGCCTCAGTGAAGATCTGGCGAGCTGCCCCCTCCGGAAGGTCCCTCGGCGAGGCCAAAGCTTTACACCTCTCGGCGGTGTGGAGGGACTCGGGCCGTTGCGGGAGCTCGGCAGGAACGTATCTACAAATATACAAAAAGTTAGCAAAAATCACAGAAAGCTATAATGAAAGCTTCCAACTTCAAAAAGAAGCTCGCCCTCTTACCCGAACCTATCGGGGTTGAGCCCGTGGAGGGTGTCATCCCGAATAGGGACCCCGTAGGGAGACGGCGGGGCGCGCTCTAGGGAGTTGGAGGCGCATGAGTAGAATGGGGCACAAGAGCTCGCCCTGACCCTCCGTGAGTCGACCCGGAGCCCTCTCGGTCACTGTGCTCAATGGAGCCACCCTCAGCCCGAGCCCGCTTGTTGGAGCCTGTATCAGCAGACTGATACACCAGCTGAGGAGACAGATCAGCTGAGGTTTTGTGCTCGACCCAGATTCTTCGGAATCAGTTTTAAGGGTTGACTTGCGACATAAAAGGAAGATTCCCAAAATAGAAGATCAATCAATCAAGGGGACAAACTTGATTGATTGAAGATCACGAAGATTGATGGGAATCAAGAACGAAATTCAATCAATCATAATGATTGATTGAATACGAGATTATAGGATCTCAGATTTCTAGTCCATCCCAACGGCTAGTTATTTGACCCTATAAATTAGAGTAATAGTGATAATTTCAGTATAGGATTCACACGCATATTAAGCTATCCAATACTCTGTCAGATTTATCACTTACGCTCAAAAACACCATTCATACTTATCCTTTGTAAAAGCTTCGTAGAAGCTGTGAGAAGTCAATAACAATTGTAGCATTGACAATTTGTAAGAGAGTAGTACTCTCAAACTGTGTAAGTGAGTAAGTTAGTGGAGAGCCCCTCAACTCCAAGTTGGATTGAGGAGAGTGGATGTAGAACAGTTGGTCCGAACCACTATAAATCCCTGCGTCTCGTCTCATTTATTTCTATTTTTAACTTGTGCACTTAACCTAAAAATCGATTTTCATTAAAAATGTTTCCGCACTATTCACAGCGCACTACTTTC
>JAPKLY010005817.1:0-12113 GCA_026898435.1 Prunella vulgaris | reverse complement strand
ACCCAGGCAATCTTCAGCAAGACTGACTGACTCCTTCAGGATGGATTATACTTCAGACTTCAGTAAATTGGGTCGACTCCAATATTCTTCAGTCTTCAGCAAGTTCCTCCTGTACTGAATTTCTAACCTAACTATCCTGAACAGCTGTACTTAGGCAGATTCATCAGGGGTTTTGGGATCTAATCAAAATACTCAGATTGTCCCAACAATTTCCACCTTTTTGATGATGCCAAAACCCTTAAGCAAATTCCTATTCATCTGTACAATCAACTGACTTAGTCAGTGAGAACAACTCAGTACCACCTGACAAACTAGGTACTTAGTCTATAAGATGAAAACAAGGAATGGGTTAGTACAGTTCTTGATAAGGATTCAGAAAAGTAAATTCAGGAGTCAACAAGAAGTTGTACTCGGGAAAAATAAATAACTTCATTGATTGATATGAGAATTACAAGTATCCTGAAGCTATTACAATTCCTGAATCAACTAGCTCCTGATCTAGTCTTCATCCTTATTCCAAGCAGCTAGAGGAATCTCATACATCTCCAAGACTCGGTTCAGGACCTGCTTCATCCTGTTCTGATCACCAACAGCCCCGGCAGTGCATTCTACTCTGACGACTTCTTCTGATATCGCTTTCCGGTCCAGTTGTTTGGAGTTCCTGAAGAGTGGAGGAGGATACTTAATGAATTCCGGAGGAGCAATCTCTACACCTTCTGTGTCAGCATGTCTGATTATTTCAGCCCATAGATCCGGATGCTCCTGTGCCATCCAGTGATGGAGTATGACGTCTTTTTCTTCAGATTGATCGTCCCATAACCCCACCACATAGAATAGGTAAGCCCACCTATTCCGGATCGGAATCCACACCTCCAACAACTCTACCGGAATGAAATCCTCTACGAACTGGAGAGGAGGAGGATCTTGATTTGGACTGACCACTAACTTCCTCTGAGTCTTTGTTCGAGATCCAGAAGGCACAATTTTCTTCTTCTGAACCTGCGAAGTCAGGTACTCATTGGACTCTTTTAGCCGTTGGATCTGACTGAGCAGCGAAATCTCCTTCATCTTCGCTATCTTCTTCGCCTCAGTCATCACCATCTTTTCCTGAGTGGTCAACCCCGGATTCATCTGTTCCTCCATCTCCTTATACAAAGGTTCCAGAGCGAGATCCTCAGAGGGCCTCCACCTCTTCGGCTCTGAACCTTCAGCTGCTTCGATGGCAGCGACGGACCTTGTCCTTTTTCTATCCGCCGCTTTCAGTTCAGGGAGGAAGTTCTTCTTCTTGGCTTTACCAGTGGTAGCAATTTACTTCTTCCCTTCTTCCCCCTTTTTGGCATCATCGTCATTGATTCGTTTGACAACCTCGTGTACTGACTCCGCCAATAATGTGAACTGATTGTCCATCTCAGTCTGCTTGCCCTGCAGTTGCCCAATCTGCCATGCCATCCCTCTTAGGCCGACACTGAGCTTATCTATGGCTGAATTGTGTGCAGCCTTCAGTCGACCTTCGAAGTTCTCCATTCTGTTGTCTAGGGCAGAGGCAATTTCAGCCTTCTCCTGTTCAGACATCTCACTCAGCAGCTCATCCTTCAGTTCAGCCTTCAGCTTGGCCAACTTTTCATCAATCAGTTGATCAATTCTTTCAGGCAGTTGTTGATCAAGAAAAGTGGCAAGCTTGTTCTCCTGCTGAGTTTGCGCATCAGAGACCATTTGATTGCAGCTTTGAATGGCCCCTTTTGCTTGCTCAGAGATAACAGTGAGATCAACTGAGTGTTGATTTCTGACTTCTCCAAGAAGATCAATGGCAGCATTCATGTCAGTCCCCATCTCATTCAGGTCACGATCCAGTCTATTCATCTTCTTGTTCAGCACTTCAGAATTTGAACCAACCCTACTAGTTTTTCTCTCGACGAGGATTACCCTTCTGTGAAGATTGGCAAGAGCTCGTGAGGAGTTCTGAACATATAGTGCCTCAGGGGTGATCCATTTTCCTCTGACTCGGATCAGACCTGGTGGACCCTCTCCTGAAGCCTCCGCAGTCCCGGGTCCCAGGATTGCTTCATCGGCCGGTGCACTGACTCCTTCAGTGCTACCTTGCTGAATATCTTCAGCAATCACAATCTCTTCTTTCTCCTCTTCCTTCTTCTCCTCAACTCTTTCAGGCTCTGGCTCGGGGTAGATGCGTCTAACAGTTCTGATGAAGTCTACCATCTTGATCAGGTGATGTAAAGAATTCACGTTGAAGTGATCAAAGAGAGCAGCTTCAGTTTCAGCCATTTTCTCCCATCCTCTCAACTCCCCGAGCTGACTCAATTCAGGCCAAGTGGCATTCCTGGTCATGGCGTAGGTGCGAAGTTGCACGACTGCCTCCTTCTGAGCGTCTGAGAGATCAGGAAACCTCCTCTCCACCATATCCACAGCAGTTCCCCTTGCCACAATCTCGAAATTAGGCAATGTGTTCTCATCAGGCGCAGGGAATGGCCATGGGGCTACAGCCTGAACTGGTTCAGCAGCCTCCTGCTCAACTCCTCCTTCCTGAGCAGGTTCATCCTGATCCTTCTCCAAACTCTGATAGGTTGAGGCGATGTTGAGAATCAGTTGATCAGGATCAGGGGATGCAACGTCCGAAATAGAAGTAATGGGAGCAATGTCAAGAGCGGCCTGAGCCGGTTCCTTCTCCAGAGTTGCATGCTGAACAGCTTCTTCAGTAACTCTCTCTTCCACAAGCTTTTTCTCTCGCTCTCCTGACCCCGGATATAAGAATTTCAGTTTCTGTTGCTTGGGTCCTGAGCGCTTGGGCTTGTCCTCCGCTGGCTTTGCAATATTGGACTCTGAAGATATGCCCGCCTGAGCCTTGACTCTCCCAGTCGTGCTCGCCTGAGCCTTCTTCTTCTGAGTCCGTGGTCTTCTCTTGGTGCCAGCATCACCGGAATAAGTTTTGAAGAGATCTATCTTCGTTGGAATCTCGAGTGATTGGACCTGATCCACATCACCGAGATCCAGGGTTTCCAAGATCAGAGAAATATTGGTGCCAAAGTGCATTTTGGCCTCAAATGTCGCCTGACCCTCCGGTGAGTATTTGATCTTATTGGTCTCAGCTACCAGCAATTGGAGGAAGTAATCCTCCCAGTTAAAGTTATGCACTGAGGCGTCAGAGATTGCCATCATTGTATACAGTTTTGGCCGCGAGATCTGCTCCAGCCCTCCTGCAATCCCCATCACTCCTTGACTTGTCAGGTCAAAGAAATGACGGTTCTATGTCCTCAGCACGAATTTATTCAGACCTGATCTAAGAGTAACATCTCCATCACAGAGGGACTGGAGATAATCTTTCTCAGTCCCAAAACCATAATCCACACGGCTCCGACCCGTATGAGGAAGATTCAGAACCTCTCTAATCTTCTGCCTCAGATTGAGAGTGACCCACCTCCTGGTCATCTCTTCCTCACCATCTTTCCCCTTCACACAAGAAGTTAGGGGAATGCATGTCTCCCACTCCTGGGAGTCCTTGTTCTGCGCCATTTTAAGATAGAATGCAGCAACAAGTCTGGGGTGCAGTCTCTGGGGTCTGGCAGTGATGAAACGTAGGAGACCTGCATTATTGAACAGCTCCTTTACAGGGAGTATGTCAGAATGATTGGAGGTAAAATCTCCATATGGTTCCCAGTGAATTTCATTTCTTAGATGAAAAAGATTTCCAAAGAATGAATCTGCGGAAGGAGAAGCCATGGAAATATTATGAAGAAAGAAGAAGGTCGATTCACAAAGAGAAATATATCAAGAAAAGATTTAGGTGCATAAAAGTTACAATAGCACAAACTTCCCTTATTTATACTAAAATTCCAGTTTTAATCGGATGGCTCAGAAAATAATGACTTATGAGATTCAATGGTCAAGATCAAAAAGTGAAATGCATGGAGCCTTTTCGGTTTTCAAAAGTAATTGGTCAAACTTTATTGAAAACTGTTCCCGCCCACAGTACATTAAATGCACATTAGAGCATGTCCGTATTTAATTCAAATAAATTGTATTAAATAATAACCGAATATTAAATGAATGGCTGGGATTAAATGATAAATTAAATTGATTTGACAAAACAGCAAACAGGATCAAGGAAGATGCACGCATGATCTGATGACTAGACATAAATCAGGAAACATACCAGTCAGCCAGATTTGTATTCTGACTGATACCACATGTGACCTATCAGGATGACAAGTCCTGAGTTCAGTGTCCTGAATCTTAGTCAGTCTATACAGATCATCCTTTTCATACTGAATGTTCCCCCTACAACCATTCACAATCTCTCTGAGATTCCTTCATCCTGAGTCCATATTAGTCACTCCTCCTGACCTTGAGCATTCTGATCAGAGATTCAGATTGAATCTCCTTAGCCTGGGTCAAGGAGTCCTAATTCTACTGATACCTCAACAAATCTGGTTTCAGACAAAGCCTTAGTTAGTATGTCAGCTCTCTGCTTATCAGTAGGGACTCTCTCCATCCTGATGTCCTTCTTTTCAACATGATCTCTGATAAAGTGATGCCTGATCTCTACATGCTTACACCTTGTGTGTAACACTGGGTTTTGGGATACGGCAATGGCACTATTATTGTCACAATAAATTGGGACTTCAGTGGCCTCAACTTGGTAGTCTATCAGTTGCTGTTTCAGCCAAAGGATCTAAGAACAACAACTGCCTGCCGCCATATACTCAGCCTCAGTAGTAGACGTTGCAACACTGGTTTGCTTCCTAGAAAACCAAGAGATCAGCTTACTCCCTAGAAACTGACATGTGCCTGTAGTTGATTTCCTATCAAGCCTACAGCCTCCATAATCTGCATCTGAATAGCCAGTCAGTTCTAGGTTGTCATCAGAGGGATACCAAAGTCCTAGATTTACTGTACCTCTCAAGTATTTCAGTATCTTTTTGGCACTCTCTAGATGACTTTTCTTTGGATCAGACTAATACCTTGCACAAACTCCAACTGCATAAGTGATGTCAGGACGACTAGCAGTCATATACAATAAGGATCCTATCAGTGCCCTATATTCAGTCTGATTTACTGAGACTCCTTCTTTGTCAGGGTCCAGCTTCTCATTTGTGTTCATGGGAATACGTGAGACTTTGCTGGACTGAACTCCGAATTTCTGAATCAAGTCCCTCGCATACTTAGACTGATTTATGAAGATTCCGGAGTCAGTTTGCCTGACTTGGAGACCCAAAAAGAAATTCATTTCTCCCATCATTGACATCTCAAATTTCTCAGTCATCAGCTTGGAGAATTTCTCACAAAGCTTCAGATTAGGAGATCCAAAAATTATGTCATCCACATAAATCTGAACCAAGAGAATGTCCTCCCCTTCGGATATCCGGAAGAGGGTCCTGTCCACTGTTCCTTTTACGAACCTGTGTTCTATCAGGAATTGGGATAATGTATCATACCAAGCTCTCGGACCTTGCTTCAGGCCATAAAGAGTTTTCTTCAGGTGATATACCTTATTTCCAACTTCGAAACCTGGAGGTTGTTCCACATAGACCTCCTCGTTTAGTACACCATTCAGAAAAGCACTCTTTACATCCATCTGATACACTTTGAATTTCTTGAATGTAGCATATGCCAGAAACAACCTGATTGCTTCCAACCTTGCGACCGGAGCAAAGGTCTCATCATAGTCTATTCCTTCGGCCTGAGAGTAACCCTTTGCTACCAATCTGGCCTTATTCCTGACCACAACATTCTTCTCATCCCTCTTGTTCTTAAAGACCCACTTGGTACCAATGACATGTTGACGCCTAGGTCTCTCAACTAACTCCCAAACCTGATTCCGCTCAAACTGATTGAGCTCATCCTGCATGGTTAGGATCCAGTTGGGATCAGCAAGAGCTTCTTCTATGCTCTTAGGTTCCTGATCACTCAGGAAGTAACAAAACATAGCGCTCTCACCAAAGGACAACCTAGTCCTGACCCCCTCATTGATATCACCAATGATATCAGCCAATGAGTGATCATCTAGCCACCGCCTCCTACTGACGGGAGCACTGGGAGCTGCTGACGTTCCCTCGCCTGATCCTGAAACATTAGTCTCGACAATAATAGGCAAAGAACAGGAACGAGCAAGAATAGGGGATACTGAGTCATTTCCTGAGGGTTGGCCAATATCAGAGACATTGTTTCCCCCTACAGTGTTGGACTCAGTAACTGTCTCAAGTGCAGAAGCATCATCACCGACAGTACGTACCTCAGGTTGAGTCCGTGCCTCCGTTTGAGACTCAACATTCTCTGAGGCTGGGGCTAGCTGAGGGTTGGCCTGAGGTCCATCCTGATCATCATCATCATCATCCCATCCCTTGGGAGCACTGACAAGCTTGATCTTGAATTCAGGATTCTTCAGGCTCAGTCTCGTTATCCTCTTGATAACCCCCTCAGTGTCAGGATTCGGAACCTGTTTCCTATGCACTGATGCAGTCTCATCAAACACAACATGAGGTGTTTCCTCCACACAAAGGGTCCAACAGTTATACACCCTGAAGGCTTTACTGACTGAGGAGTATCCTAAGAAGACTTCCTCATCAGATTTGCTATCAAAGGCTTTCAGCTGGTCTTTCCCATTGTTCAGGATGAAACACTTACACCCAAAGATATGGAAATAAGAGATGCGAGGCTTCCACTTGTTCCAAGTTTCATAAGGTGTCTGAGCATGTTGTTTGTTTAGCATAGATCGGTTCTGAGTGTAGCAAGCAGTGTTGATTGCATCAGCCCAGTACTTCTTGGGCAATCCTGACTCAGCCAACATGGTCCTAGCAGCTTCCTTCAGGGTCCGATTTCTTCTTTCAGCTACCCCATTCTGCTGAGGGGTCCTGGCTGCAGAAGTCTCATGAGTTATACAATGGTTAGTACAAAAGTCAGTTATAATAGAGTTTATAAACTCAGTTCCTCGATCTGATCGGATCCTGACTATGCTCTGACCCTGTTCAGTGCTCAATTGCTTGAGTAACTCTGGAAGCTTGACCTGAGTCTCCTTTTTGTTCAGCAAGAAAATAACCCATGTATACCTGGAATAATCATCAACAACAACAAGGGTATATTTCCTACCATTTATGCTGACAGGAGTGACTGGACCAAAGAGATCCATGTGCAGAAGCTGAAGCACTCTGTCAGTTGAGAAGGCTTCTTTCACTTTGAATGAAGCTTTGGTTTGCTTACCTTCATGACATGCTCCGGACACGTGGTCTTTGCTAAAAACTTCATTGGGTAGACCATCTACAAGTGAGAGTCTAGAAATTTTGTTAATAATCTTGAAGTTTAAGTGACTCAGGCGTTTATTCCAAAGCCAACTGAGCTCAGAGGAGCTCTTAGCAATCAAACAAGTTTTAGGAGGACTGCTCTTGAAATCAGCAAAATATACATTGCCCCTCCTGATACCTGTAATCAGAACCTGTAGTGTAGATTTGTCCTTCACAAGACACATGTTAGATGTAAATTCTACACTATATCCTCGGTCACAAAACTGACTGACCGAGAGTAAGTTATGTCTCAGTCCCTCAACATATGATACATTCAGTACACGGACAGAGCCAATAACAAGGGTTTCGAATCCTCTGGTAAAACCCTTAGAGTTATCACCAAAGGTTACCTGCGGGCCTTCCTGAGCTACATAATCCTGAAGGAGATCACGAAATCCGGTCATGTGCCTGGAACATCCTGAGTCCAAGTGCCAGTCCTTCATCAGATCCTCCTTCCTCTTCTTGTGGCCTGCAACGACCTGAAAAGAATCAGGCCTCAGGTACCCATCTCGTATTGGGTCCTACTGAGTCAGCCGTACCCTTCGGGATCCAGATTTGTTTAACAATTCTGATAGCATCAGAAGTGTAAACCTGTCTCCCTGAAACATCAACATACACAGTCTTCTTCCTTTATGCCTGGGAAGTTGAGGGTGTATGGGTGTCAGCCTGAGGTTCAGGAGCCCTATATTGATTCCTGGGGGTGGGCCTCCTGTTCCTTCTTGGCCTGGGTGCATTGGGCAGAGTTTGATCCCGAGAAGGAGCGGCTCGGGCCTGATCTCTTGGCACTTGAGGTCTGGCCTGAGTGTTACCGGAGTCAGGTCTCTGTTGCCTTTCAGAGACCACCTGGTTTGTCCTTCTCCTTTGAGGATTAGGACGCTCCTGATGGGCTCTGTGCCCTGTCTGAGGAGTCTGGACCTCAGTAGTCCTTGGCTTTGCCTGAGGCCTCCTTTGAGTGGAGTTTCTTCCATCCTGAGCATTCCTGGGCTGAGCCTGAGAAGTGCTAGGGACAGAATTCTTTCCAGTTTGAGGATTCCTAGGCTGATCCTTGGATTTCCCTTGATCTGTCTTCCTTGACTCAGGATGAGAAGCCTTGACCTTTTCCTTAGGTTTTGGTCTTGGTTTCTCAGCCCTTTGCCTGACAGGTTCAACAGGCATTTTCTTCTTCCCTTTGCCTTTGTCCTGACGAGCAACACTTAAGCTCTTGTCATCAGTTAGGGCAGGGACAAACTTCTTCTGAGAGTTGCTCCCTGAAGCACCTCTCTTTTTCTTGCCCTTTGGGTCTTTTGAGGCATCATAGCCTAACCCAGCTTTAGCACCATCAGTCAGCTGAGAGAAACTTTTTAACTCATCAACCACTTGGGTGGATGTGTATAACTTCTTCAGCTTAACCTCAAGATGCCCATTTGTTTCTTTCAGGGCCTCAATTTCAGTGGTGTACTGAAGCACCAACTCTTCATGAGCTTTCTCTTTTGAGATCAGCTCAAGATCCCAAGTAGTTTACTCAGCACAAAGACGAGCTTGCCACTCAGTTTCGAACATCACTCTAAGAGCAATTCACTCAATCATCAGTTGTTCCTGAGCAAGGAACAGATCAGTATCACGAGTCTCAATCAGCGAGCTGATTACACCTTTCAGTCTTTCTACCTCCAGTGGAGCTTCATCTTGCTTGTTCCGAGCATGAAGCAGCTCTTCCTGAAGATGTACTAATCTGAGGGCTTCCTCAGTATCTCTTACTCTGAGAGACTCAGTTAGCCGATCGTTCTCTCCACTCAGTTGTGCATTCACATCCACTGTGTGAGTATGAGTCTCCTGCAGCCTTGAGAAGTCAACCATCAATTGCTATAGGGCGAGCTGAAGGTCGAGTTCTCCTGCTGAATCTGAGCTAAGCTCAGGTGAGTGATCAGGAGAAGAGGCAGAAGAACATACCTCATCATCTGCCATCAGGCAGAGGTCATCATACTCCTCATCGGAGAAGAGTTCAGGGGACCGGCGTCCTGGGCCATCTGAATCTGAGGAGTCCTCAGCAAGCAATTCTCTCAGGTCTGAGGACTCCTCAGATTTGGAGCTGGATCTTCTGGGCTCATCATCTCTCCTCTTCTCATCTCTTCGTCGCTCAGGCTCATTGCGATCCCTCCTGGAATCTGAACCCCTCATTTCTTCTCTTCAGGGACTCGATCTCCTTGGGCTGGAGTACCTGCGATCACGGCTGTCAGTATAAAATTTCTTATACCTTCCGAATCGAGAGTTCAGTTTCTCGAAATGTCGCGCCATCAGGCTGTACTCCAAGGCTAGCTCATCCTTGTTCATGTCCTTCAGAGACTTAGAGCCAGATCCAGCCTCAGGCTCAGGAGTAGCTTTAAGTGCCACGCTCTTTTCTTTTTCAGGAGTCTTCTCCTCACTAACTTCCTCACTGACAACACCCTTCTTCTTCCTCTTATCGAGGTCGAATTCCAGAGCTTTTAACTCTGAGAATAGGTGAGAGTGAGTAATGTTGGTAAGATCCTGAGTGTTCTTCAGTAAGATCACTCATGTGTCCCATCTTTCAGGGAGACAGTTCAGGATTTTAGAAGACACCTCCCTCTTGGGAAACTCCTTCCCAAGGGTTGCTAGCTCGTTCATCATCTTAATGAACCGAGCTTCCATCTGATCGATGGATTCTCCTTCTAACATCCGGAAGGCTTCAAACTTCCTAATTGCAAGATCTTTCTTGTTCTCTTTGATCTTTTCTGATCCCTCACTCATCTCCCTCAGAGCATCCCAGATCTCCTTTGCAGTCCTCAGATGCATGAGCCTGACCGAATTCTCGTAAGAAACGGTGTGGAGTATAATGTTTTTGGCAACATTATCCAGTCTGATTTACTTAATTTGATCAGAATTAAGCACGGACCTCTCCACTTCTTCAGCTCCGGTGGCTGGAACAGGAACATTGCCAGCAACAGGCCAGGTCGTCTGAAGATTCCTCATAAACTTGATCGGACCCTGCTCAATCACCAGATGCATCTGATCATGGATGGAATAGAGATGTGAGAGTACCCTGAATTTCCAATAGTCATAATTGTCAATAGAGAATTCAGGAAGATTGCCTTCGAGGCATTTAGAACCGGATGCCATGATATGCAGTTTTCAGAAACAAGATCTATTCAGTAGACCACCAAAAGTTTCTCCTTAGAAACTGTTGGTAAACAAAGTCAGTGGTCTTTTGAACCACCGCTCTGATACCACTTGTTGGTCCCGAAACGAGTACAATCAGTGTATGGAGGGGGGAATACACTGATGTCAGATTTTTCTGAAAGCCTCAGAAAAATGCTCTTACACTCTTAGTCAGGATTTCCTGAATTACTCAGTATGCTGAAGGTCCACAGGGACAGCAGGGACAGTTCAGTAACGAGTCAGATAAGCTGAGTGTGAGTAATGTGCTCGGAAGCTCAATAGAGATAACAAACCTACTGACTGCTTAGAAGCGAGTCAGTTAGACTACTATCTCAGTGAGCAGAGTACGTGCGGAAAGTGAGCCCTTAGATTCTACTCATTTTAGTTACTGAAAGCATTTTCTCTGGATTGCTTAGTAAACTGGTGGTTAGGGCTGAGTGCACCGTATTAAGTTTCAGGATGATTGATTCAGTCCTGAGGATAAAACAATGCAGAATGTTCAGTTAATTATGATGACATTTATGATCCTGAACAAGTATGTAAATCAGCACACAGGGGACTTTTTAACGTGGTTCGGAGATAACCAACTCCTACGTCCACGGCCTGATTTAACAGGAAGCTATCCTCAAAACCCTGAGGATAGGTGCTTCGTTTTACGTGCCAAGGGACACGAGTAGCCAACTTCCTCTCTTAGGAACTGACCCCTAGGCGATTACAAGTCACAGTCCTTCTAACCAACCAATCTCACACCCTGAGTGGTTTGGTATTCTGGTTTCCAACTGAGATAGCTCTAGCAATACAAAACAATGCTAAATATTAAAGCTATCGATCTAAGAAAATACAGAGTGAATCCTACTACAACACTAGGGAAATTTAATTGCAGAGTGTTGCTTATAGTATGCTTTGAGAGCTTGGATTATTGAGAGTTTTCTCTTGGAAATTTCCCGTTAACCTTGAATGGGTGCAAGGTTCTCCATATTTATAGGCAAGATTCAAAATAGATCCGTTGGAGGAGATCAAATCAAATCTTTCCTATTTTGGGGTGGTTGCAGGCTAGAAATACTATTTGACCTAACCGCCATGCTTATTCTGGCAAGTCTGTCCCATCGCCTGCAACTTTGAGACGCATTAAATGCTGCGCAGACTCCGTACGTACGTGTCGAAAGATCATTGGCTCTCCGTTCTAACGGCTAGTTGACTTTCAGATATTTGTCCTTCCTTATACATTCAATACTCTGAGTCTCTTATTAATAACTCAGTCTGAATGTTTGTCTTCATTGGAGTCTTACTGACATTCTCTTTGTCTCTTGTCCCATAGCATAAATAACCTTTTTGCCTTGGACTTACATGGTTCAGGTGATCTGAACTAATGCCCGACTCAGGTCTTATGTGCATTCAGCACAGCCTGATAGATTTTTCAGCCCAGTATGTGTAACCTTTTTGCTTTGCACTTATATGGTTCAGATAAACTGAACCAAGGCCTAAGTCAGGTCTTAAGTGCATTCAGCACAGCCTGATAGATTACATTTACTCTTCACTGTTTAAGTTCTGTCCTGAGTATGCTTAGTGTACTCAGTAGAAACATCAGCCAATGGTACTTCAGGATTGACTTCAGGACGGATCATCAGGCTTCGATCTTCAGCTTCAGACCCAGGCAATCTTCAGCAAGACTGA
>JAPKLY010005816.1:0-12113 GCA_026898435.1 Prunella vulgaris | reverse complement strand
ACCCAGGCAATCTTCAGCAAGACTGACTGACTCCTTCAGGATGGATTATACTTCAGACTTCAGTAAATTGGGTCGACTCCAATATTCTTCAGTCTTCAGCAAGTTCCTCCTGTACTGAATTTCTAACCTAACTATCCTGAACAGCTGTACTTAGGCAGATTCATCAGGGGTTTTGGGATCTAATCAAAATACTCAGATTGTCCCAACAATTTCCACCTTTTTGATGATGCCAAAACCCTTAAGCAAATTCCTATTCATCTGTACAATCAACTGACTTAGTCAGTGAGAACAACTCAGTACCACCTGACAAACTAGGTACTTAGTCTATAAGATGAAAACAAGGAATGGGTTAGTACAGTTCTTGATAAGGATTCAGAAAAGTAAATTCAGGAGTCAACAAGAAGTTGTACTCGGGAAAAATAAATAACTTCATTGATTGATATGAGAATTACAAGTATCCTGAAGCTATTACAATTCCTGAATCAACTAGCTCCTGATCTAGTCTTCATCCTTATTCCAAGCAGCTAGAGGAATCTCATACATCTCCAAGACTCGGTTCAGGACCTGCTTCATCCTGTTCTGATCACCAACAGCCCCGGCAGTGCATTCTACTCTGACGACTTCTTCTGATATCGCTTTCCGGTCCAGTTGTTTGGAGTTCCTGAAGAGTGGAGGAGGATACTTAATGAATTCCGGAGGAGCAATCTCTACACCTTCTGTGTCAGCATGTCTGATTATTTCAGCCCATAGATCCGGATGCTCCTGTGCCATCCAGTGATGGAGTATGACGTCTTTTTCTTCAGATTGATCGTCCCATAACCCCACCACATAGAATAGGTAAGCCCACCTATTCCGGATCGGAATCCACACCTCCAACAACTCTACCGGAATGAAATCCTCTACGAACTGGAGAGGAGGAGGATCTTGATTTGGACTGACCACTAACTTCCTCTGAGTCTTTGTTCGAGATCCAGAAGGCACAATTTTCTTCTTCTGAACCTGCGAAGTCAGGTACTCATTGGACTCTTTTAGCCGTTGGATCTGACTGAGCAGCGAAATCTCCTTCATCTTCGCTATCTTCTTCGCCTCAGTCATCACCATCTTTTCCTGAGTGGTCAACCCCGGATTCATCTGTTCCTCCATCTCCTTATACAAAGGTTCCAGAGCGAGATCCTCAGAGGGCCTCCACCTCTTCGGCTCTGAACCTTCAGCTGCTTCGATGGCAGCGACGGACCTTGTCCTTTTTCTATCCGCCGCTTTCAGTTCAGGGAGGAAGTTCTTCTTCTTGGCTTTACCAGTGGTAGCAATTTACTTCTTCCCTTCTTCCCCCTTTTTGGCATCATCGTCATTGATTCGTTTGACAACCTCGTGTACTGACTCCGCCAATAATGTGAACTGATTGTCCATCTCAGTCTGCTTGCCCTGCAGTTGCCCAATCTGCCCTGCCATCCCTCTTAGGCCGACACTGAGCTTATCTATGGCTGAATTGTGTGCAGCCTTCAGTCGACCTTCGAAGTTCTCCATTCTGTTGTCTAGGGCAGAGGCAATTTCAGCCTTCTCCTGTTCAGACATCTCACTCAGCAGCTCATCCTTCAGTTCAGCCTTCAGCTTGGCCAACTTTTCATCAATCAGTTGATCAATTCTTTCAGGCAGTTGTTGATCAAGAAAAGTGGCAAGCTTGTTCTCCTGCTGAGTTTGCGCATCAGAGACCATTTGATTGCAGCTTTGAATGGCCCCTTTTGCTTGCTCAGAGATAACAGTGAGATCAACTGAGTGTTGATTTCTGACTTCTCCAAGAAGATCAATGGCAGCATTCATGTCAGTCCCCATCTCATTCAGGTCACGATCCAGTCTATTCATCTTCTTGTTCAGCACTTCAGAATTTGAACCAACCCTACTAGTTTTTCTCTCGACGAGGATTACCCTTCTGTGAAGATTGGCAAGAGCTCGTGAGGAGTTCTGAACATATAGTGCCTCAGGGGTGATCCATTTTCCTCTGACTCGGATCAGACCTGGTGGACCCTCTCCTGAAGCCTCCGCAGTCCCGGGTCCCAGGATTGCTTCATCGGCCGGTGCACTGACTCCTTCAGTGCTACCTTGCTGAATATCTTCAGCAATCACAATCTCTTCTTTCTCCTCTTCCTTCTTCTCCTCAACTCTTTCAGGCTCTGGCTCGGGGTAGATGCGTCTAACAGTTCTGATGAAGTCTACCATCTTGATCAGGTGATGTAAAGAATTCACGTTGAAGTGATCAAAGAGAGCAGCTTCAGTTTCAGCCATTTTCTCCCATCCTCTCAACTCCCCGAGCTGACTCAATTCAGGCCAAGTGGCATTCCTGGTCATGGCGTAGGTGCGAAGTTGCACGACTGCCTCCTTATGAGCGTCTGAGAGATCAGGAAACCTCCTCTCCACCATATCCACAGCAGTTCCCCTTGCCACAATCTCGAAATTAGGCAATGTGTTCTCATCAGGCGCAGGGAATGGCCATGGGGCTACAGCCTGAACTGGTTCAGCAGCCTCCTGCTCAACTCCTCCTTCCTGAGCAGGTTCATCCTGATCCTTCTCCAAACTCTGATAGGTTGAGGCGATGTTGAGAATCAGTTGATCAGGATCAGGGGATGCAACGTCCGAAATAGAAGTAATGGGAGCAATGTCAAGAGCGGCCTGAGCCGGTTCCTTCTCCAGAGTTGCATGCTGAACAGCTTCTTCAGTAACTCTCTCTTCCACAAGCTTTTTCTCTCGCTCTCCTGACCCCGGATATAAGAATTTCAGTTTCTGTTGCTTGGGTCCTGAGCGCTTGGGCTTGTCCTCCGCTGGCTTTGCAATATTGGACTCTGAAGATATGCCCGCCTGAGCCTTGACTCTCCCAGTCGTGCTCGCCTGAGCCTTCTTCTTCTGAGTCCGTGGTCTTCTCTTGGTGCCAGCATCACCGGAATAAGTTTTGAAGAGATCTATCTTCGTTGGAATCTCGAGTGATTGGACCTGATCCACATCACCGAGATCCAGGGTTTCCAAGATCAGAGAAATATTGGTGCCAAAGTGCATTTTGGCCTCAAATGTCGCCTGACCCTCCGGCGAGTATTTGATCTTATTGGTCTCAGCTACCAGCAATTGGAGGAAGTAATCCTCCCAGTTAAAGTTATGCACTGAGGCGTCAGAGATTGCCATCATTGTATACAGTTTTGGCCGCGAGATCTGCTCCAGCACTCCTCCAATCCCCATCACTCCTTGACTTGTCAGGTCAAAGAAATGACGGTTCTATGTCCTCAGCACGAATTTATTCAGACCTGATCTAAGAGTAACATCTCCATCACAGAGGGACTGGAGATAATCTTTCTCAGTCCCAAAACCATAATCCACACGGCTCCGACCCGTATGAGGAAGATTCAGAACCTCTCTAATCTTCTGCCTCAGATTGAGAGTGACCCACCTCCTGGTCATCTCTTCCTCACCATCTTTCCCCTTCACACAAGAAGTTAGGGGAATGCATGTCTCCCACTCCTGGGAGTCCTTGTTCTGCGCCATTTTAAGATAGAATGCAGCAACAAGTCTGGGGTGCAGTCTCTGGGGTCTGGCAGTGATGAAACGTAGGAGACCTGCATTATTGAACAGCTCCTTTACAGGGAGTATGTCAGAATGATTGGAGGTAAAATCTCCATATGGTTCCCAGTGAATTTCATTTCTTAGATGAAAAAGATTTCCAAAGAATGAATCTGCGGAAGGAGAAGCCATGGAAATATTATGAAGAAAGAAGAAGGTCGATTCACAAAGAGAAATATATCAAGAAAAGATTTAGGTGCATAAAAGTTACAATAGCACAAACTTCCCTTATTTATACTAAAATTCCAGTTTTAATCGGATGGCTCAGAAAATAATGACTTATGAGATTCAATGGTCAAGATCAAAAAGTGAAATGCATGGAGCCTTTTCGGTTTTCAAAAGTAATTGGTCAAACTTTATTGAAAACTGTTCCCGCCCACAGTACATTAAATGCACTTTAGAGCATGTCCGTATTTAATTCAAATAAATTGTATTAAATAATAACCGAATATTAAATGAATGGCTGGGATTAAATGATAAATTAAATTGATTTGACAAAACAGCAAACAGGATCAAGGAAGATGCACGCATGATCTGATGACTAGACATAAATCAGGAAACATACCAGTCAGCCAGATTTGTATTCTGACTGATACCACATGTGACCTATCAGGATGACAAGTCCTGAGTTCAGTGTCCTGAATCTTAGTCAGTCTATACAGATCATCCTTTTCATACTGAATGTTCCCCCTACAACCATTCACAATCTCTCTGAGATTCCTTCATCCTGAGTCCATATTAGTCACTCCTCCTGACCTTGAGCATTCTGATCAGAGATTCAGATTGAATCTCCTTAGCCTGGGTCAAGGAGTCCTAATTCTACTGATAGCTCAACAAATCTGGTTTCAGACAAAGCCTTAGTTAGTATGTCAGCTCTCTGCTTATCAGTAGGGACTCTCTCCATCCTGATGTCCTTCTTTTCAACATGATCTCTGATAAAGTGATGCCTGATCTCTACATGCTTACACCTTGTGTGTAACACTGGGTTTTGGGATACGGCAATGGCACTATTATTGTCACAATAAATTGGGACTTCAGTGGCCTCAACTTGGTAGTCTATCAGTTGCTGTTTCAGCCAAAGGATCTGAGAACAACAACTGCCTGCCGCCATATACTCAGCCTCAGTAGTAGACGTTGCAACACTGGTTTGCTTCCTAGAAAACCAAGAGATCAGCTTACTCCCTAGAAACTGACATGTGCCTGTAGTTGATTTCCTATCAAGCCTACAGCCTCCATAATCTGCATCTGAATAGCCAGTCAGTTCTAGGTTGTCATCAGAGGGATACCAAAGTCCTAGATTTACTGTACCTCTCAAGTATTTCAGTATCTTTTTGGCACTCTCTAGATGACTTTTCTTTGGATCAGACTGATACCTTGCACAAACTCCAACTGCATAAGTGATGTCAGGACGACTAGCAGTCAGATACAATAAGGATCCTATCAGTGCCCTATATTCAGTCTGATTTACTGAGACTCCTTCTTTGTCAGGGTCCAGCTTCTCATTTGTGTTCATGGGAATACGTGAGACTTTGCTGGACTGAACTCCGAATTTCTGAATCAAGTCCCTCGCATACTTAGACTGATTTATGAAGATTCCGGAGTCAGTTTGCCTGACTTGGAGACCCAAAAAGAAATTCATTTCTCCCATCATTGACATCTCAAATTTCTCAGTCATCAGCTTGGAGAATTTCTCACAAAGCTTCAGATTAGGAGATCCAAAAATTATGTCATCCACATAAATCTGAACCAAGAGAATGTCCTCCCCTTCGGATATCCGGAAGAGGGTCCTGTCCACTGTTCCTTTTACGAACCTGTGTTCTATCAGGAATTGGGATAATGTATCATACCAAGCTCTCGGAGCTTGCTTCAGGCCATAAAGAGTTTTCTTCAGGTGATATACCTTATTTCCAACTTCGAAACCTGGAGGTTGTTCCACATAGACCTCCTCGTTTAGTACACCATTCAGAAAAGCACTCTTTACATCCATCTGATACACTTTGAATTTCTTGAATGTAGCATATGCCAGAAACAACCTGATTGCTTCCAACCTTGCGACCGGAGCAAAGGTCTCATCATAGTCTATTCCTTCGGCCTGAGAGTAACCCTTTGCTACCAATCTGGCCTTATTCCTGACCACAACATTCTTCTCATCCCTCTTGTTCTTAAAGACCCACTTGGTACCAATGACATGTTGACGCCTAGGTCTCTCAACTAACTCCCAAACCTGATTCCGCTCAAACTGATTGAGCTCATCCTGCATGGTTAGGATCCAGTTGGGATCAGCAAGAGCTTCTTCTATGCTCTTAGGTTCCTGATCACTCAGGAAGTAACAAAACATAGCGCTCTCACCAAAGGACAACCTAGTCCTGACCCCCTCATTGATATCACCAATGATATCAGCCAATGAGTGATCATCTAGCCACCGCCTCCTACTGACGGGAGCACTGGGAGCTGCTGACGTTCCCTCGCCTGATCCTGAAACATTAGTCTCGACAATAATAGGCAAAGAACAGGAACGAGCAAGAATAGGGGATACTCAGTCATTTCCTGAGGGTTGGCCAATATCAGAGACATTGTTTCCCCCTACAGTGTTGGACTCAGTAACTGTCTCAGGTGCAGAAGCATCATCACCGACAGTACGTACCTCAGGTTGAGTCTGTGCCTCCGTTTGAGACTCAACATTCTCTGAGGCTGGGGCTAGCTGAGGGTTGGCCTGAGGTCCATCCTGATCATCATCATCATCATCCCATCCCTTGGGAGCACTGACAAGCTTGATCTTGAATTCAGGATTCTTCAGGCTCAGTCTCGTTATCCTCTTGATAACCCCCTCAGTGTCAGGATTCGGAACCTGTTTCCTATGCACTGATGCAGTCTCATCAAACACAACATGAGGTGTTTCCTCCACACAAAGGGTCCAACAGTTATACACCCTGAAGGCTTTACTGACTGAGGAGTATCCTAAGAAGACTTCCTCATCAGATTTGCTATCAAAGGCTTTCAGCTGGTCTTTCCCATTGTTCAGGATGAAACACTTACACCCAAAGATATGGAAATAAGAGATGCGAGGCTTCCACTTGTTCCAAGTTTCATAAGGTGTCTGAGCATGTTGTTTGTTTAGCATAGATCGGTTCTGAGTGTAGCAAGCAGTGTTGATTGCATCAGCCCAGTACTTCTTGGGCAATCCTGACTCAGCCAACATGGTCCTAGCAGCTTCCTTCAGGGTCCAATTTCTTCTTTCAGCTACCCCATTCTGCTGAGGGGTCCTGGCTGCAGAAGTCTCATGAGTTATACAATGGTTAGTACAAAAGTCAGTTATAATAGAGTTTATAAACTCAGTTCCTCGATCTGATCGGATCCTGACTATGCTCTGACCCTGTTCAGTGCTCAATTGCTTGAGTAACTCTGGAAGCTTGACCTGAGTCTCCTTTTTGTTCAGCAAGAAAATAACCCATGTATACCTGGAATAATCATCAACAACAACAAGGGTATATTTCCTACCATTTATGCTGACAGGAGTGACTGGACCAAAGAGATCCATGTGCAGAAGCTGAAGCACTCTGTCAGTTGAGAAGGCTTCTTTCACTTTGAATGAAGCTTTGGTTTGCTTGCCTTCATGACATGCTCCGGACACGTGGTCTTTGCTAAAAACTTCATTGGGTAGACCATCTACAAGTGAGAGTCTAGAAATTTTGTTAATAATCTTGAAGTTTAAGTGACTCAGGCGTTTATTCCAAAGCCAACTGAGCTCAGAGGAGCTCTTAGCAATCAAACAAGTTTTAGGAGGACTGCTCTTGAAATCAGCAAAATATACATTGCCCCTCCTGATACCTGTAATCAGAACCTGTAGTGTAGATTTGTCCTTCACAAGACACATGTTAGATGTAAATTCTACACTATATCCTCGGTCACAAAACTGACTGACCGAGAGTAAGTTATGTCTCAGTCCCTCAACATATGATACATTCAGTACACGGACAGAGCCAATAACAAGGGTTTCGAATCCTCTGGTAAAACCCTTAGAGTTATCACCAAAGGTTACCTGCGGGCCTTCCTGAGCTACATAATCCTGAAGGAGATCACGAAATCCGGTCATGTGCCTGGAACATCCTGAGTCCAAGTGCCAGTCCTTCATCAGATCCTCCTTCCTCTTCTTGTAGCCCGCAACGACCTGAAAAGAATCAGGCCTCAGGTACCCATCTCGTATTGGGTCCTACTGAGTCAGCCGTACCCTTCGGGATCCAGATTTGTTTAACAATTCTGATAGCATCAGAAGTGTAAACCTGTCTCCCTGAAACATCAACATACACAGTCTTCTTCCTTTATGCCTGGGAAGTTGAGGGTGTATGGGTGTCAGCCTGAGGTTCAGGAGCCCTATATTGATTCCTGGGGGTGGGCCTCCTGTTCCTTCTTGGCCTGGGTGCATTGGGCAGAGTTTGATCCCGAGAAGGAGCGGCTCGGGCCTGATCTCTTGGCACTTGAGGTCTGGCCTGAGTGTTACCGGAGTCAGGTCTCTGTTGCCTTTCAGAGACCACCTGGTTTGTCCTTCTCCTTTGAGGATTAGGACGCTCCTGATGGGCTCTGTGCCCTGTCTGAGGAGTCTGGACCTCAGTAGTCCTTGGCTTTGCCTGAGGCCTCCTTTGAGTGGAGTTTCTTCCATCCTGAGCATTCCTGGGCTGAGCCTGAGAAGTGCTAGGGACAGAATTCTTTCCAGTTTGAGGATTCCTAGGCTGATCCTTGGATTTCCCTTGATCTGTCTTCCTTGACTCAGGATGAGAAGCCTTGACCTTTTCCTTAGGTTTTGGTCTTGGTTTCTCAGCCCTTTGCCTGACAGGTTCAACAGGCATTTTCTTCTTCCCTTTGCCTTTGTCCTGACGAGCAACACTTAAGCTCTTGTCATCAGTTAGGGCAGGGACAAACTTCTTCTGAGAGTTGCTCCCTGAAGCACCTCTCTTTTTCTTGCCCTTTGGGTCTTTTGAGGCATCATAGCCTAACCCAGCTTTAGCACCATCAGTCAGCTGAGAGAAACTTTTTAACTCATCAACCACTTGGGTGGATGTGTATAACTTCTTCAGCTTAACCTCAAGATGCCCATTTGTTTCTTTCAGGGCCTCAATTTCAGTGGTGTACTGAAGCACCAACTCTTCATGAGCTTTCTCTTTTGAGATCAGCTCAAGATCCCAAGTAGTTTACTCAGCACAAAGACGAGCTTGCCACTCAGTTTCGAACATCACTCTAAGAGCAATTCACTCAATCATCAGTTGTTCCTGAGCAAGGAACATATCAGTATCACGAGTCTCAATCAGCGAGCTGATTACACCTTTCAGTCTTTCTACCTCCAGTGGAGCTTCATCTTGCTTGTTCCGAGCATGAAGCAGCTCTTCCTGAAGATGTACTAATCTGAGGGCTTCCTCAGTATCTCTTACTCTGAGAGACTCAGTTAGCCGATCGTTCTCTCCACTCAGTTGTGCATTCACATCCACTGTGTGAGTATGAGTCTCCTGCAGCCTTGAGAAGTCAACCATCAATTGCTCTAGGGCGAGCTGAAGGTCGAGTTCTCCTGCTGAATCTGAGCTAAGCTCAGGTGAGTGATCAGGAGAAGAGGCAGAAGAACATACCTCATCATCTGCCATCAGGCAGAGGTCATCATACTCCTCATCGGAGAAGAGTTCAGGGGACCGGCGTCCTGGGCCATCTGAATCTGAGGAGTCCTCAGCAAGCAATTCTCTCAGGTCTGAGGACTCCTCAGATTTGGAGCTGGATCTTCTGGGCTCATCATCTCTCCTCTTCTCATCTCTTCGTCGCTCAGGCTCATTGCGATCCCTCCTGGAATCTGAACCCCTCATTTCTTCTCTTCAGGGACTCGATCTCCTTGGGCTGGAGTACCTGCGATCACGGCTGTCAGTATAAAATTTCTTATACCTTCCGAATCGAGAGTTCAGTTTCTCGAAATGTCGCGCCATCAGGCTGTACTCCAAGGCTAGCTCATCCTTGTTCATGTCCTTCAGAGACTTAGAGCCAGATCCAGCCTCAGGCTCAGGAGTAGCTTTAAGTGCCACGCTCTTTTCTTTTTCAGGAGTCTTCTCCTCACTAACTTCCTCACTGACAACACCCTTCTTCTTCCTCTTATCGAGGTCGAATTCCAGAGCTTTTAACTCTGAGAATAGGTGAGAGTGGGTAATGTTGGTAAGATCCTGAGTGTTCTTCAGTAAGATCACTCATGTGTCCCATCTTTTAGGGAGACAGTTCAGGATTTTAGAAGACACCTCCCTCTTGGGAAACTCCTTCCCAAGGGTTGCTAGCTCGTTCATCATCTTAATGAACCGAGCTTCCATCTGATCGATGGATTCTCCTTCTAACATCCGGAAGGCTTCAAACTTCCTAATTGCAAGATCTTTCTTGTTCTCTTTGATCTTTTCTGATCCCTCACTCATCTCCCTCAGAGCATCCCAGATCTCCTTTGCAGTCCTCAGATGCATGAGCCTGACCGAATTCTCGTAAGAAACGGTGTGGAGTATAATGTTTTTGGCAACATTATCCAGTCTGATTTACTTAATTTGATCAGAATTAAGCGCGGACCTCTCCACTTCTTCAGCTCCGGTGGCTGGAACAGGAACATTGCCAGCAACAGGCCAGGTCGTCTGAAGATTCCTCATAAACTTGATCGGACCCTGCTCAATCACCAGATGCATCTGATCATGGATGGAATAGAGATGTGAGAGTACCCTGAATTTCCAATAGTCATAATTATCAATAGAGAATTCAGGAAGATTGCCTTCGAGGCATTTAGAACCGGATGCCATGATATGCAGTTTTCAGAAACAAGATCTATTCAGTAGACCACCAAAAGTTTCTCCTTAGAAACTGTTGGTAAACAAAGTCAGTGGTCTTTTGAACCACCGCTCTGATACCACTTGTTGGTCCCGAAACGAGTACAATCAGTGTATGGAGGGGGGAATACACTGATGTCAGATTTTTCTGAAAGCCTCAGAAAAATGCTCTTACACTCTTAGTCAGGATTTCCTGAATTACTCAGTATGCTGAAGGTCCACAGGGACAGCAGGGACAGTTCAGTAACGAGTCAGATAAGCTGAGTGTGAGTAATGTGCTCGGAAGCTCAATAGAGATAACAAACCTACTGACTGCTTAGAAGCGAGTCAGTTAGACTACTATCTCAGTGAGCAGAGTACGTGCGGAAAGTGAGCCCTTAGATTCTACTCATTTTAGTTACTGAAAGCATTTTCTCTGGATTGCTTAGTAAACTGGTGGTTAGGGCTGAGTGCACCGTATTAAGTTTCAGGATGATTGATTCAGTCCTGAGGATAAAACAATGCAGAATGTTCAGTTAATTATGATGACATTTATGATCCTGAACAAGTATGTAAATCAGCACACAGGGGACTTTTTAACGTGGTTCGGAGATAACCAACTCCTACGTCCACGGCCTGATTTAACAGGAAGCTATCCTCAAAACCCTGAGGATAGGTGCTTCGTTTTACGTGCCAAGGGACACGAGTAGCCAACTTCCTCTCTTAGGAACTGACCCCTAGGCGATTACAAGTCACAGTCCTTCTAACCAACCAATCTCACACCCTGAGTGGTTTGGTATTCTGGTTTCCAACTGAGATAGCTCTAGCAATACAAAACAATGCTAAATATTAGAGCTATCGATCTAAGAAAATACAGAGTGAATCCTACTACAACACTAGGGAAATTTAATTGCAGAGTGTTGCTTATAGTATGCTTTGAGAGCTTGGATTCTTGAGAGTTTTCTCTTGGAAATTTCCCGTTAACCTTGAATGGGTGCAAGGTTCTCCATATTTATAGGCAAGATTCAAAATAGATCCGTTGGAGGAGATCAAATCAAATCTTTCCTATTTTGGGGTGGTTGCAGGCTAGAAATACTATTTGACCTAACCGCCATGCTTATTCTGGCAAGTCTGTCCCATCGCCTGCAACTTTGAGACGCATTAAATGTTGCGCAGACTCCGTACGTACGTGTCGAAAGATCATTGGCTCTCCGTTCTAACGGCTAGTTGACTTTCAGATATTTGTCCTTCCTTATACATTCAATACTCTGAGTCTCTTATTAATAACTCAGTCTGAATGTTTGTCTTCATTGGAGTCTTACTGACATTCTCTTTGTCTCTTGTCCCATAGCATAAATAACCTTTTTGCCTTGGACTTACATGGTTCAGGTGATCTGAACTAATGCCCGACTCAGGTCTTATGTGCATTCAGCACAGCCTGATAGATTTTTCAGCCCAGTATGTGTAACCTTTTTGCTTTGCACTTATATGGTTCAGATAAACTGAACCAAGGCCTAAGTCAGGTCTTAAGTGCATTCAGCACAGCCTGATAGATTACATTTACTCTTCACTGTTTAAGTTCTGTCCTGAGTATGCTTAGTGTACTCAGTAGAAACATCAGCCAATGGTACTTCAGGATTGACTTCAGGACGGATCATCAGGCTTCGATCTTCAGCTTCAGACCCAGGCAATCTTCAGCAAGACTGA
>JAPKLY010005815.1:0-12113 GCA_026898435.1 Prunella vulgaris | reverse complement strand
CGACCTCCTGATTCTCTGATTTACCTCGAGTGGCTCGCCCATCAACAGGGGGTTTGGTTGATTTCCGGGTTTGAGGCCCAGGTTGAAAATTGGTTGAATATATTGATTAGCATTCTAGCATATTAAAGCAAATTCATATATTGATGAGGAAACTTACAATGATGTATCCCAGATAAGAATAACTCGAGTAGGAAGCAACCTTTAATTTGGGATTTTTATGCTGCCTGTTTCACTTTTGTTTTGTTTAAAGGTGTCTCCTTCACATTTGTTTGCAATTTTTTATTTTTTGTGTTGTTTAAAGGTGTCTGTTTCACCTTGTTAATAAAAAAAAAAATTGAAATTGAGTATGCTCAGAAGATGTTCTATGATATGCCTGAGAATAATGTGTGTATATAAATATGTAGGCATATATGTGGAAAAAAATGTTAGTAATTGAAATATTTTTTGCTTAAATATTAACACATATATTTTCTACCAAACACCAATAAAAAAAAATTAGATCATTAAAAATAAATATTAAATCATATCAACTACACCCTATCAAACAATGATACAAAAATAATCTACTTTTAAATATTTACTACCAAACACTAAAATTTAATACAAATCTCACATTTAATAATTGAAATCTCACCACTACGTACTAATTTTCTACACACTACCAAACGGAGCCTTAGATAAATAAATATATATCTAAAAATAACAATATAATCAATAAAATATTAAAGAACTTAAAAAAATATAATGTAAGTGTTGCAACCTTGTATCTAGAGAAAAAAAGAAAAGAAAAAAGGAGTAAACCACTTGAGTTGTTGAGAAGATTATGTATTACAAAATTTTATAAGAAAATAAGTTTTTTTAAAATGGGCCTAATTTTGGCCCAGCATTATGTTTTATATATATGTAGATCCAGATGTAGATACTTTGTAAATAAATTCAAAATATTTATATATATATAAGATTTTAGGTCAATCACACTTGGTACTTTTTAGTTTTTATAGAGGAAAAATTCAAGTAGGAGCTCATATCATAATAGTTTCAAGAGGTGTGAAAATTCATGTTATTTTCAAATTTATCATTCTAACCAAAAGGACACAATGACAAAACATGACAAAATCAAAAAAATAAACAATGATAAAATTTTGTGAAACTATCCGTTAGGCATATGCTCCATCCATCCCATAGCAACTTGCAATGGGGGAGAAATACGTATATTAAGAAAAAAAGTGAAATAAAGTAAAAAAAGTAATATTTGAGGGATAATTTGGTAAAATATTGTGTATAAAATAAAAAATTAGTTGGATTGAATGTAATGTAGGTCTAAAAAGTGAAAAAATAATGATATTTTGTATGAATGTGTAAATATTGTAATGGTGAAATTTATAAAAGGATTTTTCTGGGTCTGCAAGTTCTTATGGAACATTCAAAAAAAAAAAGTTTGGGACAGATGGAGTAACATTTAGGAATGTTACTACTGGAGTATGGGGAAGTTCATTCCCCTGTTTACTAGCAGTCCATTTGACCTATGAATGTCAATGTCCCTATCAAATCAACTCATATTTTATATTCATCTTATCATTTACAATTTTAATTTTCATATTATTATTTTTATGAATTCATTTTTTCCCTCATTTTATAATATTTGAATTTTTAATTTTTAATACTTAATGTTAGGCAATTTTTTTTAAATGTGGTCATAGTTAAAATATTTTAGCAAAATAGGGAAAAAATAGATTGTTTGGCAATTTAAAATCACTAAGTAGTGACACTAATGTGTCTTTCAAATTAATTAATGAAATTCAATTTTTTTTGGGTGACATGATAATCAACACTATCATTCACGATCGGAGGAAATATCATCTCACTTCTTCATTGGTAACATACAACACACATCATTGGTATTTTTGTGAGAGGCCTAGTCTGGTCTGGTCTATTCCCACACCTACTCATATTTAATAAAAAGCTCATTATTCTAAGATTAATGAAAATTTTGTCTTATTTCAAGTTCTCTCTTTTTCTCTTTCTCTCTAAATATTTTTACGTTTCACAAAAATGAATCTCTCTATCTCTGGTGAACAAACTCATGGTTTGGTGGGAACATTGTCCCCTCCAGTTGGTAACATCACAACCGACTGGAGTGAATTTCGAGACAAGCCTTGAGAGGATGCTATGTTGTGTTGCCACCATATGCATTAGTATTATGCTCGATGGTTCTGTGATAATGGTAGTATATGTTATGATTCTTTCTTTGGATCATAGTGAATCTTCATGATGTTTGGATCGAGCAGTTGTCAATTCTTTATTTGCTGGTACACGTAATTTGAGAAAACTTCCACAATCTTTACGCTTTCAGTATTGAACTGGTTTTGTGCCTTGTAAGTTGAATTATTTCTTGGAGCTAGTTGCGATGGGCTTCTCCTCTAATGTACTGAACTTCTACTCGTCTAACTGTTGTGCAAGAAGTTTGGCATTGGAAACTATCTTTTCAACTCACTGGCGAAACTTTGTATATGTGCTCAGATAGTCTTGGGTTCATTGAATTCCATAGCTTGGTGTTGATCCTACAACCACCAACTACCCCCAACACTTTTACCTCGTCGCCTATGGGTGCTCCATCTAGGATAATAAACTCTACCTAATTTAGGTATGCACGATCAGACTCATTATCTCCCTGCTTGATATTAGCCATTCTTTATATAGATGGACTTGGATCTTTCAAGAAAAAATATTCCAGGAAGAGCATACCTAACTAAGGGAAGGAAACAATTGAGCTCACAGCCAAAAAAATATACCAATTATGAGCATTGTTGCCCACTGTCAAAGGGAACATTTTGCATTGGATGGCGTCAGTGGTGCCCATAGACCGCATTTGTTGTATACTTGCTTAGATGGGTGGTGCGTTCCGAATCCCTATCGTAGGTGCTAATGGCCGCCACATTGATTTTTAGTTGGGCTAGTGCCTGAATGAACAACGAGTAAAGTGGCGAGTTGAGTGTTTGAGCTATCAGGTTCAAGTTGCTCTTTTTATGGATTATTTTTTTCTTTCAAGACGTTGAGGGCTTTAAGCACATTGCCCATGAGTCTTCTTACACTCTGGGAGGAGGTTGTATGGGAACAGACTGATCTAAATGGTCTTTGGTTGACCCTCTCACCCCCCCCCACTCACTAGACACTCATTTATAGGGATCCTCGTCTGTTGTTTTCCCACCGAAGGTGGTATGGAGCTGTAGTTAGATTCACACAGTCTCAGGATTTTTTAGGAACCCAAAAAATGAGAAAAAATTGAGTCTACCCTCCTTCTTGAGATGATTGGGTTAGGGATCATCATGACCCTCTTCCGGCCAACCATGTCTAATGCTGACATCCACATTTTCGGGATTGACGCCTGTTTAGGGGTTTGGCCCAAAAAATAATGAGTTGTGGCTTGCTCTACTTGAAGTTCAACTTATCTCCTCCTGATTATAACCAATGTGGCTTGAAGATCCGCAGAAGTTCTCATTTAGAAGAGAAATTAATTGGATGCCTTAGGTGATTTTGAGTCGTATCTGGAACCTAGTAATGCTAGGATAGTGGAGTTCGGAGAAGCTGTAACCGTCCCCTAGGTAGTGTTAGGTTGAGCGTCCAGCTTGTATCGGCTGAGGACCCCGAAAGAAGACTGACTAGGCTCATAGATTTCCTAGTTGTCGACCAGCAGTCCTCCTACAACGGGTTCCTTGGCCGCCCGTTTATTAATGAATTCAAAGCGGCGTGTTCGACCTACTACTACTGTTTAAAATTCTCAACTCCAAAAGGTGTCGGAACTATAAAAGGTGACCAGAAAAATGCCCGAGAGTGTTTACTCCAGGTCAAAGACGGCCGGGTCAAGAAAGCGGTGACACAAGTCCACATCCTCGAAGAGGACGTACAGATTCCTGCAGACGTGCCAAACATCCCAGACGTCATCTCGGTCGAAACTGAGATGATGGAGGTAGGCGATTTGTCAGAAATCAACCAAGGCACTGGACCTGTGCAAGACACACAACCGACACCAATGGAGGACTTGGAAGAAACCCAAGTGTTGAGACCTGCGCAGGGGTCGGTACCTGCACAGGGACAGCAGCCTACTCCCATGGAGGTAGCTGATGAGGCCCAAGGTGGGGGACCTGCGGGAGGTCAAGAACCAACACCAATGGACGTTGACCCAACTCCCCAAGTCACCACACCATCCCAAGCTGACAGACCACCGAAGGTGTTCACAGCTGACGAGCTCGCCCAAGCTGAGAGCCAACCCGATGACCTCGAACCGCGCATAGACCACGAGCCTGCGCAGATGTCACAAGGGGAGTGGGACGAGTTCATCAGCGACCCGAGGTGGAAAAGTCAAAAGAGAAAAGCAACCCCTATGGAAGAGTTGACGGCACTCCCGGTGGACCCGGAAAGGGACTTAGAACTTTTCATCGGTTCTGAGTTACCTGAACCGTACCGGTCGAGGATGGAGCTGTTCTTAATGACCAACCTGGACGTGTTTGCCTGGTCTCACGAAGACATGACGGGGATCCCGTTGGAACATGCTTGCCACAGACTTAACATAGACCCGGCGAGGAGACCCGTACGCCAAAAGTGAAGAAAGTATGGACCAGACAAGTACGCAGCTCTAACAGTTGAGGTGGAGAAGTTGTTAGACAACAAGCTCATCAAGGAAGCTCTGTGTCCGCAGTGGGTCGCGAACCCCGTCCTGGTAAAGAAACACAATGGGACGTGGAGACTCTGCATTGACTTCACGGACCTGAACAAAGCATGCCAGAAGGACAACTTCCCACTACCTCACATTGACCAGCTGGTGGACAGCACCGCAGGCCATGAGATGATGACATTCATGGATGCTTTTGCGGGCTATCACCAGATAGCTCTACACCCAGATGACCAGGAACACACGGCGTTCTACACTAACAAGAACATGTATTGCTGGGAAAGGATGCCGTTCGGACTCATCAACGCCGGAGCTACCTACCAAAGATTGGTGAACAAAATGTTTGACCAACACATTGGTGAATCCATGGAGGTGTACGTGGACAACATAGTTGTCAAGAGTTTGAGAAAGGAGGACCACCTGGACCACCTAAAACAGACCTTCGATATACTGCGCCACTACAACATGAAGTTGAACACTCCGGAAAAGACCAGCTTTGGCGTACACTCCGGGAAGTTCCTGGGGCACCTAGTTAGCCAGCGTGGAATTGAGGTCAACCCAACACAGGTGCAATGCATAATCGAGATGGGTATACCCGATTCCGTCCAAAAAATTCAAAGGCTGACTGGGTGCATGGCAGTCCTGAACAGATTCATCTCCAGGTCCGGCGACCGAAATCGTCCATTTTTCGAGGCAATTAAGGCAAACACACGGAGGTACAAAGAGGCGGCCAAGGCCAACAAGCTCCACCTCAAAAACCACTTCGTTTGGACAAGTGAATGCCAACGAGCCTTTGAAGATATCAAAACATACCTGGCGAATACACAGGTTCTGTCGAAGCCAATACCTGGAGAGAAGCTGTACCTCTACATGGTTGCATCGGAGGTGGCCATCAGCTCCGTCCTAGTCCGAGAGGAGGCAAAAACACACCTACCAGTGTACTACGTGAGCTAAGTCTTACATGAAGCTGAGTTACGGTACACCCCAACAGAGAAACTGGCCTATGCACTGGTGATGAGTGTTAGAAAATTGAGGCCCTACTTCTTTGACCACCCGGTAGAGGTGCTGACAACATTCCCTCTACGTCAAATATTACAACGCCCAGACACTGCCGGACGCCTGCTGAAATGGTCACTAGAGATTAGCCAATACGGTATAACCTACGCACCCCAAACAGCGATCAAGGGACAAGCACTTGCCGACTTCATCGTCGAGCTAACTTTCCCACAAGATCCGACGAGGGGGCGTATAACTCCGTGGCATCTCTACGTGGACGGATCATCAACTAGCATGGCAGCAGGCGCCGGCGTGGTCCTGATCAGCCCAGACAGACAAATCTTCACCTCCGCAATTCTGTTCGACTTTCGAGCAACCAACAATGAGGCGGAGTATGAAGCGTTGATAGCAGGACTTAGGCTATCATTAGCTGTGGGGGCAACCAATCTTCAAGTTTTCGGAGATTCCCAGCTAATAATATCCCAAGTCCGGGGGGAATATGAGGCAAAAGACCAGCAGATGATGACCTACCAGAAAATAGCCGTGCATCTGATCTCGATGTTTACACAAGTTTACATCAATCAGATACTGCGGCTAGAGAACACACAAGCAGATGCTCTAGCCCGGCTAGCTACTAGCAACGGCGAAGCCGAATTCACGGAGGTTGTGATCACCACACTGAAAAACCCCTCGACGTCCGATTACAAGATAAATCAAACCTCGAGTAGGGGGCAGGAGGATAGTGAAGATGGTAAAGATTGGTGCACTCCAATCCGAAAATACTTAGCAGACGGAACAACCCCCGTGGACACCTGAGAAGCTAGCCGGTTAGTAAAGCAAGCTGCCAGATATACGCTGCTGGATGGCCAACTCTATAAACGTGGATTCTCTCTACCCCTGCTCAAATGTCTAACTAGGAAGCAGGGGTCCGAAGTGTTAGAAGAAATTCACGAAGGGATTTGTGGGAGTCACGCTGGGGGGCAAGCATTGGCATATAAGACGATCAGACAGGGCTACTACTGGCCCACTCTTCGCAAAGACGCCATCAGCTTCGCTCGAAGGTGCCGAAAGTGCCAACTTTTCGCACCTAACATCCACTCCCCAGCCAACCAGCTTAAGTCGATTTTCAGCCCATGACCTTTCGCGAAATGGGGTATCGACTTGATCGGCCCATTTCCACCTGGCAGAGGCGGTGTAAAGTTTGCTGTCGTAGCAGTAGACTACTACACTAAGTGGGCTGAGGCCGAAGCTCTCACAACCATAACCCAAGAAAGGATGATCGGCGGCTTCATTTGGAAAAACCTGATCTGCAGGTTTGGACTCCCGCAGTCGGTCATCACTGATAATGGAAGGCAGTTCGACGGACAGAAGTTGAGGGACTTCTGCAGTTCATGGAACATCAAGAAACACTACTCAACTCCATATCACCCCCAGTCGAACGGCCAGGTCGAGACGGTGAACAAGATCCTGAAACACATATTGAAGCTCCGCCTCGAGGAAAAGAAAGAGAGCTGGGCAGACGAACTCCCGGAGGTCCTCTGGTCTTATAGAACTTCCTATAGGGCCAGCACCGGGGAGACCCCGTTTGCCCTAGCCTTCGGAACTGAAGCCGTAGTCCCGGTTGATGTCCAAAACAAGACTTGGAAGGTGGTGGGGTATGATGAAGCCTTGGCAGTAGAAAAAGATCTGATCGAAGAGACCAGAGCTTCATCAGAAATGAAAAACGCCACCTACAAGCGCAGAGCGGAAAAATATTACAACTCTCAGGTCCGAGACCGAAAGTTCAAGGTCGGAGACCTGGTGTTAAAAAAGAAACTGATGGCCCCACCAGGTGTATTCGGTTCAAACTGGGAAGGACCATTCCGGGTCACCGCAGCCTGGCCGAACGGTACCTATGATCTAGAAGACGCAGAAGGCAAAGCTTCGTCATACACCTGGAGCTCAACATATCTAAAAAAGTTCTACCAATAGACTAGAATCCTGTAATAGACTAGTCGAAGGTTTGCATCAGAAATATAGATGGCAACTGATGTAAATTACGTTGCTGTAAAAATTTAGAAAAATTCCCAAGTGTTTGGACCTGTGCAGGTTAGCGAGCTGCACCAGGTCGCCCACTGCTCCTGGTAGCTCGCCAAACCTAGCTCGCCCACATGCTCAAAAATCCGCAATGCGCAAGGACCAAGGTCCCAAGCGTTGTAATTAAATAGCTCGAAGGCAAAGGCCAAAGTGCCCAAGGTCGCGAAGGTACCCTCCTTAAAGGGTTGCTAAGCACCTACTGCCATAAGTTAGAAAAATTTGCGAGAAAGACGAAGAAACGTCTAAGGCAAGGTTCATGAAACCCAATGGCCCAACGTGAATCAATCGAAGTGCAGTTCGCCGCCCTAAGTGGTCTAAGACGAACGATTCGCGGCCCTAAGTGGCGTAAGACGAAGAATACGCACTCTCAAAACAGAGGTACAATTCGTAGTCGTAAGTGACGTAAAACGAACGATTCGCTTCTCAAAGTAGAATAAGATGAACAATTATGTACCAGAAAAATAAACAAAAATGATTTATTTACGAAATTATAACGTAAAGGCACAAATACATAAAGGAAAAGAGTTGGACAAAAAATGCTCGGCTTATATTCAAAAAGATACTTAAGAGATTTTCAAGCCAAAAATATGCTTGAAAAAATCCTAAGTATAAGTAGTTGTGCTGGCCACAAAGGCCGACCAGCTGGCCATCTTTGAACTACAAAAAGCTCCTTCTGGGTGAGCTGCACGTGCCCGGCGAGCTAAGTCTACTTGAACAAAAAGCAAAGGCTACAAAAATGGAGCTCCTTCTGGGCGAGCTCCGCAACCCGACGACCTACCGAAACTTGGAAAATAAAAACTAAACTAAGAAGCAATAGTAAAGAGGACCTAAGACTCGGGGTCGGCGACCTCTGGAGTGGGGGCGACCTGGCGGATGGGCATGGCAAGCTCGGCATCAGAAGTGATGTTCCCGGAGAGTCCGCTTGTGCCGAGCTCACTGATGTTTATCATCGCATCCCCGCAAACCTCCTTCATCTGCTCCATTGTCGGCGGGGCCTCACCCCCAGCATCCCCCTCAACACCTTCAGTCTCTTGGGCGAGATCGGCAGTCAAGACCTGCTTCGTCTGTATAATGTTGAACTTTTGACGAGCAGCGTCAAGATTGATCCCGTAGCCCGCGAGGTCTCCAATATTCAGCTCCGTGCCTGGGGGGATCGAGGACTTCTCCAAGCAATCCTCAAACTCGCTGACGAGGGCTTCCCACTCACTGTCATTATTAATCCGCGCCCATTGGAAGGAGTGGATCACCTCAGCGAAGCAGAGCACGAAGCTCTTGTCAGTGGCGACCACCTCGGCGAGCTCAAGTGCCTCAGGAGTGATGGCGATGTCAGAACAGCTCTTGAGCTCGGCGATCTCCAAAGCCTTAGCGGCGACCTCTTCCCGCAGCTTGCGGCACTCTTCTGAGTTCCCTCGGCTCTGATCACGGAGGAGCCCTACCTCAACCCGGGTCAGGGCGAGCTCCTCTTCCCGAGCAGCAAGTGTCCGGTGAGCTTCATCCAGCTCGGCTTGTTGTTGGCGGAGGTCGGCCTGAAGTTTTTCTGCTTTTCTGATAGCAAGTCGCTCCGCCTCCAGTGAGGCCTTTGCCTTGGTCTCTGCCCTCGCCAGCTCCTCGAGGGCCTTCTTTCGCTCGTCGCCCACCTTGGTCAGCGCCCTCTTCGCATCATGGCGAGCTCTATCAGCGGCGGCGACATCATCACCGACGAGCTGGGCCGCCGCCATTGCCGCACAGGCGTAGTGCATCGCCAGCCTCGCCTTGTCGGTAGGCTTCTGCCTCTCGATCATGCCGAGCTCTGAGGCGGAGAGGTACTTAGGGGCCTCAGTAAAAACCCGGCGAGCCGCCCCATCAGGAAGGTCCCTCGATGAGCTCAGGGCCTTACACCGCTCAGCGATATGGAGAGATTCAGGTCGCTGCGGGAACTCGGCGGGAGTATACCTACACAATACTCAAATCAGATAGCAAAAATTATAGAAATTGCAAAGGCTTCCAACTTCAAAAGAGGTTGCCCACTTACCCAAACCTATCGGGATTGAGCCCAAGCAGGGTATCATCCCGAATAGGGACCCCGTAGGGAGGTGGTGAGGGCGCACTCTGAGGAGTTGGGGGCGCCTGAGAAGATTGGACAGCAAGAGCTCGCCCTGACCCTGCTGGGGTTGATCCGGAGCCGCCCTCGACCCTAACTCGTTTGGTGGGGCGAGCCTCTTCCTCACTCACCCGCGAGCCATCTCCCCGGTGGAGAGCTCGCCTCGTCTGCTGGGGCGGAGGGGGTTGGGTACCCCTTTCAGAATCCGAGCCTCGGCCCGCTCCCTTTTTGGTGGAGGCGACCTTCTCCTTTGTTTGGGGAGGCGCCGAGGTCCTTTGTGAACCCGAGCCCCCGGCCTTATCAGCGGCCTTGGCGAGCTCGAGTTTTTTTGTGGCGTCCAGGACCGCCCCCGAAGGAATACCTTCCCTCCCTGGGCGAGGCTTGCCCTTCCTGAGCTGTTGAGCTAAGAAATAGTATGCTTCAGGAACTTTAACAGGTGGGAGCTCGGCAGTAGGACCTACACCTGCACAAGATGATCAAGTAGGTCAGGGCGACCTCAATATACGGAGCAGCGACCTGGCAGAACTTCAAAATGGAGAAGTGCAAAACCTTGAGCAGTGAGGTGGTGTGGTGAAGTGATGAGGCCGGCGAGCCTGCGGCAGTGGTGTTGGCATAAGTGTTCGATCTCACGATCCTTCTTCTCCCTCAAGCAACACACCGTCCGTACAAACTCGAAGCCAATCGAAACCTCCGGTTTTCCACGGCTCAACTTGTGGCGCTTCAAACCTGCAAAAAGATAGATTAGATCAGTAATCTAATCCGACGCACACACACTAAGGTATGCCACCTACAGCTCGCCTCCCCATATGTCTCTGGAGTAGGGATACGCCCTCCACGACCATCAGAAGCTCGCCAATCCCCCCCGATAAAGAAGAACTGCTCCTTCCAATCCCGGATTTTGTTGGGGAGGTCGCCTAAAAATTTGCCCCCCGGGCGAGCTTGGAAAGAATAATATCCCTTCCCCTCCCTCACTTGTCTGATCACGATGAAGAGCTCGTTGATCTCCGCCGTACTCAGCCGATTTTCATAGCCCTCGAGGCTGAAGACGGTCAGGGCTGCCAACAGATTGCTCCATGCATTCGAAGTGAGTTGGGTAATGGCGAGGCCCGTGTCCGCCAAAAATTGCCCAATGATGGGGTGGAGGGGAAGGGTGAGCCCCGCCTTCAAGGTGTGATAATTCATGGCTGTGAGCCCGGCAGGGGGGAGGTCGGCTCGTTCTTTCTCCTCAGCGGGATACATAAAAATGTCCAGCGGGATACGGAACCGCCTCCGAATATCCGGAAGGGCGAACTCGCTCATGATACTCTCCACCCCGTTGGCCTTAAGGTCAGACTTGCCAGCGGCTTTTCGAATTGGTGCTCGTCGGGGTAGGGGGAAGCTCGCCCCGTGGGTTCTCACATATTCACCCCAGTCGAACTCGTTCACGACCTCGGCAGAGATTTGATGTTCAGGGAGATTGGGAAAGGGAAAGTCGATGAAACAGAGGTATTCATAAGTGACCTCAGTCCCCATATCCTCGCCGACCTCGCGGGCCAGCTCGCCAGGCCCAACCTCGGCGACCTCCTCCCGGGCCTCAATCTCGGCGGCCTCCTCTTCAACGGGGGTCGCGGCTCCTTCGTGAGCTCGCTCTGAGTAATCCCAGAGTTCACGGAGAGGCGATTCCTCACCGGAGCTAGTAGCTTGCTCCCTGGAGTCAGAGCGAACTGACCCCAAGAGCTCGCTACTGTCCGGGAAGGTTTCAGAGCTCGCCCCAGAGCTCGAAGAGAGGACCACATATGCTACTCGGGGGTTTGGAAGGTCATCGGTCATTTGTCCTTTGCCCAGATCACGATGCGGGGGGGTACGGCTTGAAGAGTTCTCAGACATAATGTAGGCGTTCGGAAGCAAGGAACAAGGAAGAAGAGAAGGGAGAAATCCGGATTTCTACCTTGGGAGACGTTCGGAGACGCGTCTGAAGCAGAAGGGTGATCGCCAGAAATGTGCTCTGAGAGGTGAGAAAGCAAAAGTGATGAAATTCCTCATTTCCGCCTATTTATAGACGCTGGGCGCGAGCTCGAAATTCCCGGAAGATCAGGGACCTTTTTGCAAAGAATTTGAAAAGTTATTATTATGGGCGCGGGAAACGACATTGAGAGAGACGCGTGCGACGTCTCGGATTCCGCCCACGGGAGAGCTCGCCCGAGAGTCATATGCCAGCTCGCCCACACATGCCATGAGCCATGATGAAGGCGAGCTGGGGGGTAATTGTTGATGGGCGAGCCACTCGAGGTAAATCAGAGAATCAGGAGGTCG
>JAPKLY010005814.1:0-12115 GCA_026898435.1 Prunella vulgaris | reverse complement strand
ATCACAAAATCACCCCATTAATCAATCACCCACGTAATTCCAAACACCCAAATATTTAGCCAACCATGATCATATCAAAGAAATCAATAACAAAATAAAAACAATAAATCATAACCATTAAAATAAATAATAATCCAGTGTTACCCTTTGCAATCCAAGCCTTTTTAGGAGCTGTAGAGTTGTTAATTCTACAGTTCTTTCTTGATCCACCTCTTTGAGTGCTTGAAGAGGGAGACATATCTGACATATTTCCATTCCAGAATCTGTCAAAGTTAAGTCTTCTTTCAACATTCAATTTGTGAAAGACTTCTTCTTCTGACTGTATAGTTGATTCTGCAGTTGGTTTCAAAATCATGCTTTGCAACATGTTTGTAACATCTTCTTCAGTATCATTCATGATCTCTTTGATCTTTTGTTGTCTTCTAGGTGACAATTCTTTGAATAAATTCAAGAATTTCAAATCTTCTAGCTGTACATTTGAGTCTACAGCGTCTTCAGGGGTTGATTCTTTGATGAACTTCCTTTCAGGTCTAGGAATTGACTTTTGCAAATATTTCATTCAGACACAAGGATTATATCCTATTCCAGTCAAGTCCTTTGAGTGTCTTTGCTCAGACAACATCTTCTTCAATTGTTTGGATGACTTTCCATAACAATCTAGCTTCTTTTGATAATAGGCATTGCTTTCTTCAAGATCAGCTATTATAAGTTCTTGAGTTCTGATAGTTTCCTTCAATTCAACACAGTCTACAACTCTACAACTTGCTTCATTGAAGAGTTCTTCATTGTCATTTTTCAGACAACTATAACCTTTTTTGAGTTCTTGTAGAATCTGCAGTTGCTATTCAGCTTCCTCTACTCCAGCTAACAAAGCTTTAACATGTTCCCTTCCAATATGATTATCTCTTCGAAGATCTTCATTTTCTTCTTGTAGTCTTTGGATTGCACTAAGCATGTCACTGGAAGAATCCTTTTCTGTAATATAACTTGATGATGATGAGCATACCTCTTCATCTTTAGCTATAAGACAGATTAGGGCTTCCTCATCCGAATATATAGAGTCAGAGTCTTCTAAATCTACAGTTGACTTTTGAGAAGAAAAGGGACTGTCTTCCTGGTTTTTTTCAAACTCTAAAAGTAGTGCTCTAATTCTCTCCTTGTCAAACTTTTTCTTTCTATCTTTTCTGATTCTCTTTTCTTCACCTGTGTACTTCTCAGCTTTGGGGTATGGACAATCCATGATGTAATGTCCAGATTTTCTGCAGTTATAGCATTAATAAGTTGAGTTAGGTGCTGTAGATTTCACCTTACCATCCTCATTTGGTGTGAACTGCTTCTTCTTAGACCATTTGCCAAACTTCTTGAGCTGCTTTATAAAAAGAGTCAAGTCTTTATCATCAGAACTTGTTGCTGCAAGGTTGTCAGCTACTAGAGCTGTAAATCTACAGCTGTCAGGTTCTTTTCTTTTACTTATGTCATATTCATAAGCCTTCAGGCCTGAAAAGAGTTCAAAGGTGGATATCTTAGATAAATCTTTTTATTCTCTCATAGCAATGACCTTCATGTCCCATTCAAAAGGTAAGCCTCTGAGAACCTTCATGTTCATTTCTCTTTGTGAGTAATCTTTACCAAGTGAGTGTAGCTCATTGAGAATCTCAAAGAATCTTGACTCAAACTTTTTAAGAGTTTCACCAGATTTCATCTTGAAGTTCTCAAACTTTTGAACTGCTATCATTAGTTTGTTTTCCTTAATTTGTTTAGTTCCTTCACAAATCATTTCCAACTTTTCCCATATATCTTTTGCAGTTTTATAGTTTTTGATCTTGCTAAACACAATTTTATCAAGTGAATGATAAATAGTGTTCTTTGCAACATTCTCAAGATTGGACATTCTCTTGTCATGCTCTGTTCGTTCCCTTCTAGGTTTGGGGATGATCTGAGCTAGTTCAGCTGACTGACCAGTCATAGTGTTGACCTTCACAATAGGTATAGGGCCATCTTCTATGATAGACCACATCTCATCATTGATTGCAGACAAGTGTGCTTGCATTTTAATTTTCCATTCATCATAATCCTCAGTAGAGAACATTGGAACCTTGGATTTCACCATTTTGGGAGTCATGCAAGTATGCAGGAATGTTTTTCAAAAATAAAAGGATCTAGCTAGGTACTGATCAAAGTAGTGGCAAGCCAACTAATCTGATACCACTTGTTGGTCCCTTAAGTGGTCAAGGTCTAGAGTGGGGTGAATAGACCTTGAGTCAAAATCAAATTTTCAAACTTTTCAAAAGAGGGGATTTCTAGAACCTTACAGTAGCCTCTATATGTTTAAAAACTACAAGTCTACAAGAGATTTTAAAAGCAGGAACACAAAGGTTACAGCTTTGGACTATAGAAGCCTACAGCTGCAGAGTTTAAAACTTGCAACCAAAAAGATAACTTGTAGAAAAGAAATCAGAGGGATTCTCACACTTGAAAGTGTATTGAGAATACTCTAATGTGCAGTAGAATAAAAGTGAGTGTTAATGAAATACCAATTTAAACAGACTTAACAGCTGAGTGACTTAGACAAGTCTACAGCTGTAGAGTCAGTTTCTTTGTGAGAAACACAAAGTTTGTGCACTTGATTTTCAAAAGAATTACGAATGTAATAGTAAAGTAAATATGCAGTACAGTAATATAAATTATAGAAAGTAAATAGACTGAGTTTATAGTGGTTCAGTGTCTATAAAAAGACAACATACATCCACTGTTACACCACTTAGGTGCCAAATTCACTAAGATCAGATCACTTAGATCAATACAAGTAGTTCCCCATTAGAACTAGGTTCACTCAGATTCCAATTCTAAGAAGAGATAAACAACCCTATTCACTCATAATACAACTCACAAAGAGTTAACACAAACCTCACAAAGAGATATCTACACTAAGTAGAAATTAAAACAGGTGAGGGAATAACAAAAAAAGATGTGATTCTTTCTAAGAAAATCCTAACCAACTATCCAATGAATTACACAGAAAATAAAAACAATATAGCTCTCTCAGAAAATTTGTTGGCTGTAGACTTGCTTAGGCAGAATGCTTGTATGCTCAGGGTTGTTGTTGTTGCTTCCTCTGAGGACTTCTTCTATTTATAGATTGAGTGGTGTGACTTATCCGTTGGAAATTTCAAATTTGAAATTCGGATAAGGCTCCTCTCTCTCTATTTGGCATGTGTGAAGTGGTCCTCACCCTTCACACAGGATAGTATTAATTGTACTATTGTCCTTTTCTTCAGAATTCTAGCTGTCTTCATACTAATCTTCATTATCCTCCAGATTTCTTTAGAAATAATCTTCTCTTAAGTGCATTTTAGTGAGTGCATGAAAGCTACACTAATTGAGCTTAAGGATCTTCATAAACTTCAAATAATCTCTGACTTGTACTCTCTCTTCAAACGGTCTTCTCAACTGTAAGGTCTTTAACCTTGCAGTTGTAGAGTCCTGTAAATATGAAAAATTGACTGTAGAGAAATATTACAGCTGTAGGGTCATGTCTGGCTGTAGAATGATCAAGTATACAGCTCCAGACTTCACTTACAACAATAACTTTCAAAAACCAATTTCCTTAGAACAAGTGTTAGATTAAATTAACCAATTAAACATATATTTTGCACACATCAAAATCTAGCACAAGGTACTTAACAGGATTGTTATAAATATTAGACTAATTAATAGTGTCTCTAGATATGGTATCCACTTTCAAAAATCATGGCAGATGAAGCTGCTGGGAAATTTGCATAGGAAAATGGCATCGATTTGGTTGTAATGAACCCTGGCCTTGTGATCGGCCCTCTCCTACAGCCAACTCTCAATGTCTCTGTAGAATTATTCTTGTACATCCTAAAGGGTATTGATTGAAAGATTTATCTCAATTTTTTACCATCACATGTTTTTTCCTTTTGTATTTCATCTCGTGTTTCATTATACAGGCAAGGAAATATCATATACGAGAAAAGCAGCATTTCCGACGTACGAACTCATGGATATTAGAGAAGTCGCTTATGCACATATATTGGGTTTTGAGCATCCATCAGCTAAGGGGAGATACTGTTTGGTTGGAACAACCCTAAGTCATTCTGAATCTCAACATCTTTTGCATAAGCTTTATCCTTCCATCGGCGCTCCCTTTATGTAAGTTTATTCATTTATTTATTAGGAACAATAAGTTCTTTTCGTCTTTTACCTTTCATCTATTATGATTTTGGTCCTCTAACTTTTAAAATTTGATTTTAATCCTTTATCTTTTAAAAAGGACGAAAATCAATTTTTTTGAAACGATAAAGTACGAAAATCAAATTTTTGATAAAGATAAATTAATGATGAAAATGAATTTTTGAAAGATAAAGGACTAAAATCAAATATTTTTAAAGATAAAGGACTATAGTTAAATTTTATTACTTAAGAGAGCCAAAACCAAAATAAGTAAAAGATAAAGGACAAAAAAACTTATTTTCCCTTTTTATTAATTTGTCCATGTAAATTTTAAGAGATAAACATATTTTGGTCCCATAATATAGTTAATGGATCAATTTAGTCCAGTAACATTACACATTGCTAAAATTTACATCGAATTTTCAGCAAACATTGTCGTTTTAAGGCACATACCTTGTGACGATTTTGGAAAAAAATTGAAATTACAAGACAAAAAATGAGCCAGAAAAAAACGCCGTTTTGCAAAAAGTTGATTAATTGATTTTTTTTTTCATTTTCTTAGAGCAATTTTTTTCCATGACAAAGAATTTTGTTGTTTTGTGGAGGCTTGATTAGCGATTTGTGTTCACACACAAATGCATTTTCCTACAAGTGTATAGGATCGTGTAATAGTAAGCTAACCAAGTTACAAATATCGAATCAATGGGAAGTAATGAGACAATCTAATCCTAATATTTATGTGAGCATTGAAATCAAATAAACAAGAATGAAATGCAAGTTTGAGTTTCTATCTAATTACTAACTAAAGTAATGAAAGCAATTAAATATGAAAAATCAGGAAATTATCAAACTATCACATATGTGTCCAGAATGGTGAGATGCTTCGGGTGAATTCTGTTATATATCAGTTATAATCAATGCCTAAAATTCCTTTGTAAAGGTGAATGAGTGAGTCAGACATTACATGCCCTGCTGAAATAGAACTATCATTCATATCTCAACACCCTAGTAGTCTTATTATCAATTTCTAACCATCTCTCAATGTCATAGCTAGGAACCTTTAACCCTTAAACCAAGAATCCATTACTATCAATTGAATACCCTTATCCTTCTCACTCAACTCTCGTATTGTTGTAATTAGGACTCAAATAATAATCAATAGAAATAAAAAAAAAAAAACTCATCTCAACAGAATGCCTTAACAAATTGAATTAAAGAAAATGACTATAATAATATATATATATAATTTTCTTCCCCCAAAGCAAAGGAGAATTAGCTCATGGCTAATTAGGGAATATGAGTTGAAATAACAACGAGACTCGCAAAAATAAACATAATAAAATTAAATAATAAAAAGATCTCACCAAAAGTTATGAAAAAAACAATAAAATTGCATTCAATTCAAAATCTAATCGTCTTCAATGTTAAAGAAAATTAAATAAATAAAATCCAGCAAAAAACTTAATATTCTGGACAAAACAAAAAATATGAATTGGCCCAAGTGAAATGTTTTGTACCAGATTGGGACGGTTACGCTTTCAGTCGACGCGGAGGAGTGGTCTCTGTTTCGGATTTCAGCGGCGAGTTCCGATTGGCGACGGTGGTAGGCGCGATTGAAGGCGGAGTTGCGGCTAGAATCGGTGGTGTCGCCGAACAGAGTCGGCGAAGATGTGTGTGTGTCTGGAATTTCGCTGGCGATAGAGTACCGCCGGTGGCTTACGACAGAGGTAGGCGGTGGTCTGATTGCAGGTTCCAGCGTCGATTTGCGGGAACAGAAGGTTGTGAAGACTTCCAGGCGAAAGGCGCGACTGTGTGCGAAGCTTTGAACGGACTTGGGTTGAGTGTATTTCAGGCGATTTCTGGTAGCGCTCCGGCTACGAATCGCGGCTGTGATCGGCTCTGCAATTGTGGCTATGGAGGCTTCGAGATGCGGCGAAGGTAGATTCCCGTGGCTGTATTGTGGGCTGTTGAAGGAGGAATTCCGGCGTCGATTCAGGTGAGTTGCAGCGACGAGGAGTCTGGCAGAGGTAGACGGTGAAGGCGGTTGAGCAGTGAATCGATTTTCAGCAAGAACAGAGGGTTGGGCTTGTTGCAGAATTGGTTCCCGGCGTTGAAGTTTCGCGGTGGTGAAGCGGTTTTTGGTGATTTTCAGATGTGGTTGCAGGCGACGATGGTTTCGCTGTAAAGAGTGCAACGGTGGTTCTTGTGTTGGTAATCCGGCGAAAGGGATTTGTTGGCGACAGTTTCTGTAGGCAGAGTGGTATTGTTTGTTTGTGTGGAATCGGAACACTGCAAATCAAGGACCACCCTATATAGGCCCACAGTACCTCTCTATTTTCTGTAAATTTCGGAGGGAGGTAAATACGAAATTAAAATAATTAATAAAAATACATATTTTATGGAATTCATGATTATGATTGTTGTAATCTTGAGAAGAAAGCGTAAAGTAAAAGACACAGTATTGATGACCCAGTTCATCACGAAGTGACTACGTCTGGGGGCGACCAAGCCAGGAGATATAATAATATGAACTGTCGTTTACAATTATGTGTAGTCCAGAATACAAGGGAACAATACAGTATAAATAAGAGTACCTAACCCTAAGTCTTGTGGGCCTAAAGCCCACTATAATATATTCCTAATATTATATCCATTAATATAATAATATATTATAACACTCCCCCTTGGAAATAATATGACAAGGAAGAATGTAAGTGTTACTCAGTGGAGTGTTACAAATGACCTGGAGGATTCAATCATCAGGATTGTTTAGCATTTGATACTCCCCCTGAAGATAACAACCTTCCAAGTCGACGCATCCCGATTCCATGTACGTACTTTTCAAAAGTCGTTGTGGGAAGGGATTTAGTGAACAAATCAGCTAGATTGTCACTTGAGCGTACTTGTTTTATCGTAATCTCACCACTCTTTTGGAGTTCGTGAGGATAAAAGAATTTTGGGGATATATGTTTCGTCAAGTTCCTTTTGACATAGCCGTTGCTCATTTGTGCAATACATGCAGCATTATCTTCATAGATTATTGAGGGGCTTAAGTCAACAGAAGAGATACCACACGAGTCGTGAATGTGTTTTATAAGGAACTTTAACCACACACATTCTCGTGCAGTTTCGTATAGAGCTATGATCTCTGAGTGGTTTGACGATGTGGTCACCAAAGTTTGTTTGACAGATCTCCATGAAATGGCTGTTCCACCACAGAGGAAAACATAACCCGTTTGCGATTTCGCATTATGGGGATCAGATAGATAACCAGCATCAGCATAACCTATAAGCGTGTTGTCTTGATTTCTTTGATAGAAAAGACCAAGATCTTGTGAACCTTGTAGATATTGTAAGATATGTTTCACACCATTCCAATGTCTCCTCGTAGGGGAGGCACTGAACCTTGCAAGTAGATTGACTGCAAAGGCAATATCGGGCCTAGTGCAGTTTGCAAGATAGAGCAGTGCACCAATTGCACTTAGATATGGAACTTCAGGTCCCAATAGCTCTTCGGTATCTTCTTTAGGTCTAAATGGATCATTTTCTAAATCAAGGGAACAGACAGCCATTGGAGCGCTTAGAGGATGAGATTTATCCATGTGGAATCTCTCCATCACTCTCTTTAGGTAAGCTGATTGGTGTATCAGTATTCCTTCAGGGAAATGCTTGATCTGCAGACCGAGACAGAACTTGGTTTTACCCAAAGTTTTCATTTCAAATTCAGTTTTTAAGATTGAACTTGCTTCTTCAATCTCTTTCCTTGTTCCGATAATGTTTAGATCATCCACATACACCGAGATGATGCAAAAACCATTAAGGGATTTCTTAATAAAGACACAAGGAAAAGCCTCGTTATTTATGTATTCCTTCTTCAGGAGGAATTCGCTTAGTCTATTATACCACATACGACCTGACTGTTTTAAGCCATATAACGAGCGTTGCAACTTAATGCTGAACATGCCACGATGTTCGTTATTCCTCATTTGGGGAATAGTTAATCCATCAGGGATTTTCATATAGATGTCAGAATCTAATGATCCGTATAAGTATGCGGTAACTATGTCCATTAAGTGCATTTCTAAGTTTAGTTTAACTGCCAGTGATATTAGGAAGCGGAATGTTATAGCATCCATAACAGAAGAGTAAGTTTGATCAAAATTGATACCGGGTCTCTGCGAAAACCCTTGAGACACTAACCTCGCTTTGTATCTCACAATCTCATTGTTCTCGTTTCGCTTTCGTACAAATACCCACTTGTATCCAACAGGGACTACATTTTTCGGGGTACGAACGATGGAACCGAAAACATTTCATTTGTTTAGCGAGTATAGCTATGCCTTTATTGCAGCTTCCCATTTCACCCAATCAGAGCGCCTCCGGCACACAGATATAGTTTTGGGTTCAGGATCTAGATCATTATTAGAAATGGTGAAGGCAATTAAGGCTGCAAATGTGTTGTCGATAATAGTTGTATTTCTGTTATAAGTTTCTCCCGTGTTTACGAAGTTTGTTGAAACTTCAATGTTTACATCGACCAGATCCTCTTCATTTCCCAAAGGGTATCGGTGTAATGATTCCACATTCTCAGAGTCATTGTTTGCTTTCGCACGTGCATTTTGACTCTGATTTTCGTCTACAGGACGAATCTCTTCAGGAGATTTTAAGGGTGGCATAGTGTGTTTGCTAGCTTTACACTTACGCAAATTCGGTCCGCTTATGTTAATGTTTCCTTTACGCTTCTGGCGCATGGGGGGATTAACATTTGTCTTCAAAGGGAGTTGTACCCTTTGAGGCGCATTTACCGCAGGTATATGCGACTTAGTCACTCCTTTATGATCAGTGAATGCATCTGGCAGGTTATTTGCTAAGTATTGCAAATTTATTATCTTTTGAACTTCAAGTTCAGATTGATTTGTGCGTGGGTCTAGGAACTGAAGATCTTTTGTGTTCCAAGTTATTTCACGACCTTTATTGATTGTGGTATTTTTCTCTCCCCCTAAGGCCGAAAATAGATCTTCGTCGAATGTGCAGTCAGCGAAACGGGCTATAAACTGATCCCTAGTTAAAGGCTCGAGGTATTTAAGTATTGTGGGAGATACAAAACCGATGTAAATACCGAGTTTCCTTTGTGGGCCCATAGATGTTCGCTTAGGTGGTGGTATTGGAACATACACTGCACAACCGAATGTACGCAGATGGGAAATGTTAGGTTCATTTCCACGAACGAGTTGAATAGGGGAATATTCATGATATGCAGTTGGTCGGAATTGGATTAGTGATGATGCATGTAAGATTGCATGCCCCCAATATGAAATAGGTAAGTTCATTTTGTGTAGTAGTGGTCTAGCGATTAATTTAAGACGTTTAATTAATGATTCAGCTAGACCATTTTGAGTATGAACATGATGGACCGAATGCTCCACTTTGATTCCCAGTGCCATGCAAAAATCATCGAATGCCTTAGAGGTTAATTCACCGGCATTATCCATACGAATGGATTTAATAGGATGATCTGGGAATTGAGATCTCAACAGGATAATCTGTGCAATAAGCTTTGCAAAAGCAGTATTGCGAGTGGATAACATGGTGACATAAGTCCACTGAGTGGATGCATCTATTAGGACCATAAAGTACTGAAATGGTCCAGATGCTGGGTGTATTGGTCCACAAATATCTCCTTGAATCCGCTCAAGGAATTTAGGAGATTCAGTTCTTACTTTACTACTAGAAGGACGAATTATTAGCTTACCCTTTGTGCAAGCATCACATATGTATTCATTAACAGAAGGGATTCTGTTGTGTGTTATGTTATGGCCTGATGAATTACATAGAATCCGACGCATCATAGTTTGTCCTGGATGTCCTAACCGCTCATACCATAGTTTGAAAGAATTTGGATCATTAAATTTTAGATTAAGAGCTATATGGAGATTTGAGGGTCTGATGTATGTGTAATACAAGCCAGACGAGAAAGATGGAAGGTTTTTGACGATGTGTTTACGACAATTTAAATAGTGAGTCATCAACAGATATTCACTATTGTCCTCAGTATTTGTTTCAATGTGATAGCCATTCTGTCGAATGTCTTTGAAACTGAGGAGGGTACGCTTTGATTGTGGAAACAATAAAGCATTCTCGATTATTAATTCGGTACCCATAGGTAGAATGATCGAGGCTCTTTCGGAGCCAATAATTTGTATGTCGTCACCGAAAATAGTAGTGACACTTCCTTTCTTTTCAGTTAATGTTTGGAAAAATTGTCTATCTCTTAAGATAGTATGTGTAGTAGCACTATCTACTAAGCACAACACATTAATCTCCATAAGCACTTAAGTGTATGTTTGGGTACGTTTAGATATGAGGAATGGCTAAGGAGAGCCAAGATTACAGACGCTGATTGATCAGCCGCACAAGGGGTCACTTAGGTCCTACTTTATCAAAAGCGTATTAAATTATTTTTGTAGACAATAGTGATCGACAATTGAATTTGAGTGTAAAAATAAAGCATCGATAAGCATTCATAAATGAAATCCATAAAAGGTATCATGCAACATAGTCAAGATAAAAGCCAGTCAAACATGCTGGTCAAACCAAGTAGCAAATAGTATCAAATAGTCTAATAGATAAAGCAAGTAAACAACAGGTTGATGTCGATCACTCATTGTCTCCAAAGGCGTCTACAGTCATTGTATCACCCACTAAGAGGTCATTCTTCTCCATATCAAAGCCTGCACCGGGCAGGTTGGTGTGGTGTGATTCACCTTTAGGAGTTTTCCCCTTTTTGTCTTTAAGCATGCGTTGATATAGCTCCACTAGATGTTTTGGAGTTTGACACTAGCGAGACCAATGGTCGTCGCATCCACACTTGTGACAGAGTTGTTTGTTCTGTGCATCTGAGCTCGAGGGTTTGTCTTGAGGTGCATTCTTTTCAGTTGCACTAGATTGTGCATTGTTGCGACCTCTACCTCTTCCCCTACCACGGCCTCGACTTTGGGTCTAGCCGCGTTCCCCACTCGCCTCATTTCCATTTCCACGTTTACGGCCTCTAGAGTTCCTCCGAGTAGCATGTGCTTCAGGCACAGCTTGTGAGCCAACCGGTCTAGTATTGTGATTTTTCATCAACAATTGGTTGTGCTTTTCTGCAACTAGAAGGGCAGAAATGAGGTCGGAGTGTGTTTGATACTCTTTGGTTGCTGGATTACAAGATTACTAGCTTGGAAGGTGGAAAAAGTTTTCTCGATTAACTGATCATCAGGGATCGGTTCATCGCACAGCTTGAGCTGCGAAACTATGCGATGTAGGGCGGAGTTGTACTCCGTCATAGACTTAAAGTCTTGGAAACGAAGTGTTGTCCAAGCATGTCTGGCTTCGGGGAAGATCACATTTTGTTGTTGTTGGAATCAATCCTGGAGGGATTTCCACAACATCGATGGATCTTTTTCAGTGAGGTATTCGTTCTTAAGATCTTTGTGGAGATGATGTCTTAAGAAGATTAGAGCTTGTGCCTTTTGGGCAGTAGTGGATTTCCACCCTTGAGTGGTGGTGTCGGATAAGTCTTTTGAAGCTAGGTGGATTTCAACGTCTAAAGCCCATGTCAAGTAATTGTGGTCATCTAATGCCAGTTCATCAAATTCACGTTTGGTGATGTTTGACATTTTTGTTGCTACAAAGAAAGGAATTAATAAATTTAGAATTTATAATTGTTTTGTAGCAAAAAGGAATAGGGTTTAAGATAAAATGCAATGACAAATGAATAATAGGGGTGTATGACTTGTGAGACTTTTATTAATGGGACTTGAACCCAAAAATAATTATTGGATAAGACCTTTTAAAAAAATTTTGATGATTTAGGCTTTCATAATACCATTATAAATTTTTATTAATGGGACATCGGACCCAAAAATAATTGTTAGGATCC
>JAPKLY010005812.1:0-12119 GCA_026898435.1 Prunella vulgaris | reverse complement strand
AAGTATCTAATTATCATCCCCAAAGAAAATATTGTAGAAACTAATGGAAAAAGAGGATAACACATATAGTAAAACATCAGTTTTACGACAATATTTTGGTCAAAAATATTATGCGAACTGCATCGTTATATCATCTACTCCCTCCATCTTGTGATAATTTTTACAGTTATTCCATGTATTTGTATAAAAAAAATGAATTGTGAATGTAAAATTAAATAAAAAGAATATATATATCTTATTAAATTTTATAAGTATAAAATATTTTTATTTTAAATATGTAAAAATAGAGTTAAAACGTCCAAATAAAACAAATATGCATACAGGTAGTAAACATTTTTTGTCACAAAAGTTGTCGTCAACTTGTGAAGTTTCAGGAATCCGTCGAAATTGTTGTTGACTTTGAGCATGTCTTATATTTCATCACTAATCTGTCTCTACATTTTTTGCCACAAAAGTTGTCGTCAACTTGTGACTTTTCAGGAATCCGTCGAAATTGTTGTTGACTTTGAGCATGTATTATATTTCATCACTAATCTGTCTCTACATTTTTTGTCACAAAAGCTGTCGTCAACTTGTGACTTTTCAGGAATCCGTCGAAATTGTTGTTAACTTTGAGCATGTATTATATTTCATCACTAATCTGTCTCAAATTAAGATAAATTGTCGTCCTAACTAATTTTTTGTTGTTATTCTCCGGCATTTTTATATGGTGAATTTTATATTAAATGTAAATTTTAAATATCTCATGTGAACGGTAATATATATATATATATATATATATAAAATTTATGTGATACCGTCATATGATATAAGATCTATTATTTAATAATATAAATTATCACTTGTAAAAAATGATAGTCACTTTTAATAAAAATATAATTATTTTTTATTATAGTTTTATTAAATTTTAAAAATAATAAAATTTTATTAATAAATAATTAAGTACAATACGAATCTCACACAGTCTTACTCCATATACATAACGATTACACTTCTCAAGTTGTCAACTACATTAAATGTGGAACTGCTCATTGTGTGTACCCTATTAGTATAGGAAGTTGGGCAAACCACTAATTCCAGATATTTTGAATTAGTGCAGACTGTCAATCCTTATCAAAGTGGGCCACGTGTCGCACTTCCATTGGGTCTGGTGAGTCATGGCTGATCGTATGGGTTATATGGGATCAATCGAACGGTTAGCACAAGATGGGTTCAAGAACCTTTTTTCAGAAAGTTGGGAGATGGCTTTTTGGAGCCAGAGGAAGCAGGTGTAGAATTGGTGTTACAAACCGACAGAAAGAGAGAAGGTAAGGTCAGCGGCACCTTTTGGAAAAGAGAGGGGATCAGGTTCGTAATCGGCCCATTTCTTGGAAAGATAAATACGATTTGCATAGCATTAGTAGGGGACCTACATCACCATGTACGTGCTCCTCATGTGATGAATCGGACGGTGCATCATCATCATCATCATAAGTTGGTTGGTGGAATAGTGAGTAGTGTTGTAATATTGAGAGGAAAGCGTAAAGCATAAAAGTAAAGACACAATATTGATGACCCAGTTCGTCACGGAGTGACTACGTCTGGGGGCGACCAAGCCAGGAGATTATACTAATAATGAACTGCCGTTACAATCAATGTGAAAATCTAGATTACATAATACAGGGAACGATACTATATATAGAGTACCTAACCCTAAGTCTTATGGGCCTAAAGCCCATGGACTATAATCCTAATATTATATCCATTAATATAATAATATATTTCCATATATTATAACACTCCCCCTTGGATATAATATGACAAGGAAGAATACAAGTGTTACTTAGTGGAGTGTTACAAATGGCCTCGAGGATACAATCATCAGGATTGTTTAACATTTGTTACTCCCCCTGAAGATAACAACCTTCCAAGTCGACGCACCCCGATTCCATGTACGTACTTTTCAAAAGTCGAAGTGGGAAGGGATTTAGTGAACAGATCAGCTAGATTGTCACTTGAGCGTACTTGTTTTATCGTGATCTCACCACTCTTCTGGAGTTCGTGAGGATAAAAGAATTTTGGGGATATATGCTTCGTCAAGTTCCCTTTGACATAGCCATTGCTCATTTGTGCAATACATGCAACATTATCTTCGTAGATAATTGATGGGCTTAAGTCAATAGACGGGATACCACACGAATCGTGAATGTTTTTTATAAGGGACTTTAACCACACATATTCTCGTGCAGTTTCGTATAGAGCTATGATCTCTGAGTGGTTTGACGATGTGGTCACCAAAGTTTGTTTGACAGATCTCCATGAAATGGCTGTTCCACCACAGAGGAAAACATAACCCGTTTGCGATTTCGCATTATGGGGATCAGATAGATAACCAGCATCAGCATAACCTATAAGCGTGTTGTCTTGGTTTCTTTGATAGAAAAGACCAAGATCTTGAGAACCTTGAAGATATCGTAAGATATGTTTCACACCATTCCAATGTCTCCTCGTAGGGGAGGCACTGAACCTTGCAAGTAGTTTGACTGCAAAGGCAATATCGGGCCTAGTGCAGTTTGCAAGATAGAGCAGTGCACCAATTGCACTTAGATATGGAACTTCAGGTCCCAATAGCTCTTCGGTATCTTCTTTAGGTCTAAATGGGTCCTTTTCCAAATCAAGGGAACGGACGGCCATTGGAGTGCTTAAAGGATGAGATTTATCCATGTGGAATCTTTCCAACACTTTCCTTAGGTAAGCTGATTGGTGTATCAGTATTCCTTCAGGGAAATGCTCGATCTGCAGGCCGAGACAGAACTTGGTTTTACCCAAAGTTTTCATTTCAAATTCAGTTTTTAAGATTGAACTTGCTTCTTCAATCTCTTTCCTTGTTCCGATAATGTTTAGATCATCCAGATACACCGAGATGATGCAAAAACCATTAAGGGATTTCTTAGTAAAGATACAAGGAAAAGCCTCGTTATTTACGTATTCCTTCTTCAGGAGGAATTCGCTTAGTCGATTATACCACATACGACCGGACTGTTTTAAGCCATATAACGAGTGTTGCAACTTAGTGCTGAACATACTACGATGTTCGTTATTCCTCATTTGGGGAATAGTTAATCCATCAGGGATTTTCATATAGATGTCAGAATCTAATGATCCGTATAAGTATGCGGTAACTACGTCCATTAGCTGCATTTCTAAGTTTAGTTTAACTGCCAGGGATATTAGGAAGCGGAATGTTATGACATCCATAACAGGAGAGTAAGTTTGATCGAAATCGATACCGGGTCTCTGCGAAAACCCTTGAGCCACTAACCTCACTTTGTATCTCACAATCTCATTGTTCTCGTTTCGCTTTCGTACAAATACCCACTTGTATCCAACAGGGACTACATTTTTCGGGGTACGAACGATGGAACCGAAAACATTTCGTTTGTTTAGCGAGTATAGCTCTGCCTTTATTGCAGCTTCCCATTTTACCCAATCAGAGCGCTTCCGGCACTCGGATATAGTTTTGGGTTCAGGATCTAGATCATTATTAGAAATGGTGAAGGCAATTAAGGCTGCAAATGTGTTGTCGACAATAATTGTATTTCTGTTATAAGTTTCTCCCGTGTTTACGAAGTTTGTTGAAACTTCAATGTTTACATCGACCAGATCCTCTTCATTTCCCAAAGGGTATCGGTCTGATGATTCCGCTTTCTTAGAGTCATTGATTGCTTTTGCACGTGCATTTTGACTCTGATTTTCATCTACAGGACGAATCTCTTCAGGAGATTTAGGGGTGACATAGTGTGTTTGCTAGCTTTACACTTACGCGAATTCGGTTCGCTTATGTTAATGTTTCCTTTACGCTTCTGGCGCATGGGGGGATTAACATTTGTCTTCAAAGGGAGTTGAACCCTTTGAGGAGCATTTACCGCAGGTATATGCGACTTAGTCACTCCTTTATGATCAGTGAATGCATCTGGCAGGTTATTTGCTAGGTATTGCAAATTTATTATCTTCTGAACTTCAAGTTCAGATTGATTTGTGCGTGGGTCTAGGAACTGAAGATCTTTTGTGTTCCAAGTTATTTCACGGCATTTATTAATTGTGGTATTTTTCTCTCCCCCTAAGGCTGGAAATAGATCTTCGTCGAATGTGCAGTCAGCGAAATGGGCTGTAAACTGATCCCCAGTTAAAGGCTCGAGGTATTTAAGTATTGTGGGAGATACAAAACCGATGTAAATACCGAGTTTCCTTTGTGGGCCCATAGATGTTCGCTTAGGTGGTGGTATTGGAACATACACTGCACAACCGAATGTATGCAGATGGGAAATGTTAGGTTCATTTCCACGCACGAGTTGAATAGGGGAATATTCATGATATGCAGTTGGTCGGAATTGGATTAGTGATGATGCATGTAGGATTGCATGCCCCCAACATGAAACGGGTAAGTTCGTTTTGTGTAGTAGTGGTCTAGCGATTAATTTAAGACGTTTAATCAATGATTCAGCTAGGCCATTTTGAGTATGAACATGAGGGACCGAATGCTCCACTTTGATTCCCAGTGCCATGCAAAAATCATCGAATGCCTTAGAGGTGAATTCACCGGTATTATCCAAACGAATGGATTTAATAGGATGATCTGGGAATTGAGATCTCAACAGGATGATCTGTGCAATAAGCTTTGCAAAAGCAGTATTGCGAGTGGATAGCATGGTTACATAAGTCCACCGAGTGGATGCATCTATTAGGACCATAAAGTACTGAATGGTCCAGATGCTGGGTGTATTGGTCCACAAATATCTCCTTGAATCCTTTCAAGGAATTTAGGAGATTCAGTTCTTACTTTACTACTAGAAGGATGAATTATTAGCTTACCCTTTATGCAAGCATCACATATGTATTCATTAACAGAAGGGATTCTGTTGTGTGTTATGTTATGGCCTGATGAATTACATAGAATCCGACGCATCATAGTTTGTCCTGGATGTCCTAACCGCTCATGCCATAGTTTGAAAGAGTTTGGATCATTAAATTTTTAGATTAAGAGCTATATGGAGATTTGAGGGTCTGATGTATGTGTAATACAAGCCAGACGAGAAAGATGGAAGTTTTTCGACGATGTGTTTACGACAATTTAAATAGTGAGTCATCAACAGATATTCACTATTGTCCTCAGTATTTGTTTCAATGTGATAGCCATTCTGTCGAATGTCTTTGAAACTGAGGAGGGTACGCTTTGATTGTGGATACAATAAAGCATTTTCGATTATCAGCTCGGTACCCATAGGTAGAATGATCGAGGCTCTTCCGGAGCCAACGATCTGTATGTCGTCGTCGGAAATAGTAGTGACACTTCCTTTCTTTTCGGTTAATGTTTGGAAAAATTGTCTATCTTTTAAGATAGTATGTGTAGTAGCACTATCTACTAAGCACAACACATTAATCCTCATAAGCACTTAAGTGTATGTTTGCGTACGTTTAGATATGAGGAATGCTAAGGAGAGCCAAGATTACAGACGCTGATTGATCAGCCGCACAAGGGATAACTTAGGTCCTACTTTATCAAGAACGTATTAAATTATTTTTGTAGACAATAGTGATCGACAATTGGATTTGACTATAAAAATAAAGCATCGATAAGCATTCATAAATGGAATCCATAAAAGTATCATGCAACATAGTCAAGATAAAAGCCAGTCAAACATGCTGGTCCAACCAAGTAGCAAGTAGTATCAAATAGTCTAATAGATAAAGCAAGTAAACAGCAAGTTGATGTCGACCACTCATTGTCTCCAAAGGCGTCTACAGTCATTGTATCACCCACTAAGAGGTCATCCTTCTCCATATCAAAGCCTGCATCTGGCAGGTTGGTGTGGTGTGATTCACCTTTAGGAGTTTTTCCCTTTTTGTCTTTAAGCATGCGTTGATATAGCTCCACTAGATGTTTTGGAGTTCGACACTAGCGAGACCAATGGTCGTCGCATCCACACTTGTGACAGAGTTGCTTGTTCTGTGTACCTGAGCTCGATGGTTTGTCTTGAGGTGCATTCTTTTCAGTTGCACTAGATTGTGCATTGTTGCGACCTCTACCTCTTCCCATACCACGGACTCGACTTCGGGTCGATCCGTGTCCCCCACTCGCCTCATTTCCTTTCCCACGTGTACGGCCTCTAGAGTTCCTCCGAGTAGCATGTGCTTCAGGCACAGCTTGTTAGCCAATCGGTCTAGTATTGTGATTTTTCATCAACAATTGGTTGTGCTTTTCTGCAACTAGAAGTGCAGAAATGAGGTCGGAGTGTGTTTGATACTCTTTGGCCCTGTACTGCTGCTGGAGTACAATATTACTAGCATGGAATGTGGAAAGAGTTTTCTCGATCAACTGATCATCAGGGATCGGTTCACCGCACAGCTTGAGCTGTGAAAGTATGCGATGTAGGACAGAGTTATACTCCGTCACAGACTTGAAGTCTTGGAAACGAAGTGTTGTCCAAGCATGTCTGGCTTCGGGGAGGATCACATTTTGTTGTTGTTGGAATCGATCCTGGAGGGATTTCCACAACATTGATGGATCTTTTTCAGTGAGGTATTCATTCTTAAAATCGGCGAAAAATCTGGGCCGAGTATGCACACGTCGACGTCGCTGTCGCGAGTTGCAGTTACGGCACCGCGCTCTCACGGCATTTGCGCCTACAGGCGCTGCCGGCGTTGTCGGGTCTCGGCGAAGCGTCGCCGTCGCATTAGCGTTCAAGGCGGAGCAACGTCACGCCTAGGTATCACCGCCGTTCGATTCGGCCGATGCAGTTTATAGCGTCGTCGTGGCGCGTAGCCGCATAGGGCATAGTGCCGTCGCGGGCGTACGGTCGCCGTCGTACAAGGTCGTCACCTCACGCCGTCGCACAGCAGCGTCGCTGTGGAGGGGGGATTGACGCTGTCGCGCATCTGCGGTCAGCCGCCGTGCCATCGGCCGCTTCAGGGGCCGTCAGCGTTCTCGAGATTATCGACTATAGGTAGGTTTTCAGAATATTGGTATCTGAAATTTCGATTTGTATCTTGAAAACGATTCTGATTTTTCAAAAAAGGGCTTTCAAAAAAAATTTGGTTTTCTGAAAACGATTTTGAAATTTCCGATTTCAATCGGGTTTTCGATTTCTGGAAAACAATTTGGAGTAATTGATTCTGAAACAGGGGGGTTATAGTTCGATCGGAAGGATCGAATTTCGTATCAGGTTTTGTTGGAGGTTTTGTTATGCAGCGCAGTGTACAACATACAAGATAGCATACAAAATCATATAAAAATATATAAAACGTCCAGTTTGGATCATGCATCTTCAAAACATATGATAGCAAGATATGAAGGCATGTGATACAGAAAATAGACATACGGCTCATATGAATTTCATATTTGACATGCAACAATTTTTTTTTTTTTGCAGAAACATATGTATTGAGCAAAACATCTGAGCAGGTTATGAATAATCAGATAAGCATATTTGTTCAGGAGACATATGTGTACAAGCATATTCATATGCGTACGAAAAATACATAAACATGGATTTCAATGGATAACCAGAACACACATGCCTTTTAATTTCAGAAAAGAACAGTAAATTAAAACTCACAGAGTATAGCTTAATTTCCAAATAAAAATCTGAGTTTTGAATCCGATCTGAAAAACTGCTGGAGCAATACTCTCGTAAATCCTTAATGCTCGTAGAGACTCGTGCTGATAACGTGTTGTAATATTGAGAGAAAAGCGTAAAGCATAAAAGTAAAGACACAATATTGATGACCCAGTTCGTCACGGAGTGACTACGTCTTGGGGCGACCAAGCCAGGAGATTATACTAATAATGAACTGCCGTTACAATCAATGTGAAAATCTAAAGTACATAATACAGGGAACGATACTATATATAGAGTACCTAACCCTAAGTCTTATGGGCCTAAAGCCCATGAACTATAATCCTAATATTATATCCATTAATATAATAATATATTTCCATATATTATAACAAGTAGTTACTCCCCACAATTAAAATAGCGCACGCAACTCAATCGCATGAAATAACTTGTCCCCAAAAGTTGAATTGAATGTTGCGTTCTTACTCATTTAGTGTCATACTTTTCATTCATGAGATTCCCCATTTTGTTATTTTATTTTATTCTATATTTATTGCTTAAAGGTTCATTTGGTTCAATGGATAAGATAAATAACTCAAGATAGATTAAACAAAATTATAATTTAGAGATTATTATCTATGAGTTAAATAGTATATTTGGATTAATGGATTAAGATAATTAGTAGTGTAAGATAATTTCATTTTGAATGTTTTTATTGTAAGACTAATAATAAAAACATATGCAATCGACAATTTTGCCCTCCATAGTAAAGATAAAAACAATGAATTATTATCACACATCTTGCCTAAGATAATATTATCTTTCATTCATAAGATAATTAAATTTTAGTTTTGAGTTTTTTATTTATCTTGGGCTTTTATCCATTAAATCAAACATCAAATTAGATAAGATAATTTAATTTATCTTTAACTTATCTAACGAACCAAATGAGACCTAAGAATGTATGTATCACTTATATACACAACATGAGTTAGTCTTGTATAAGACATTTTCATAATAAATATGAATTGAACATAAATTATTGACACAATGATAGAGGGTAGATATTAATTTATTTTTAAAATATATAGTAAAATATAATTTTAAAATAAAGGAACTCATAACGAGCACATGAGATGCTCAACACATCAATGTTGCGTGTTAGACAAAGTGACAAAGTCAGTTGTTAATGAAAACCTAATGTTTTGACAATTATGCAACAAAAACCTATTATCTTGCCCTACCATGATTTGTTACAATATTTTAAGTAACAAAAAAACCTCATAATAGTCTATTAATAAAAGGCCATCATTTATTAATAATAGTATATTATATTAGAAAATATTTTAATTAATTAAATTGAAGTGAAATAAAGGTTGTTGGTTTAAAGCAAGGTGGGGAACATAAGTCAAACATAATAAAGTGAAATGAATATTTAACCTAAAAGATGTATGCAAAGTTTGTATTGTAGCTACACCAAAAGGATACATTAGGATGTGATAGTTCACTTTTATTTTGACCACTGTCCTCGTATGTTTGACATTGTCATTTTCAACTTGGATTCCTAAAATTTTAGAACTATTCAATGTAATTTTTTACAATTATTAATTTATAATCATTATTAATGCTGATTCAATACAATTTTTTAATTTGATAAAAAACAAGAAATCAAGAATCAAACTATAAATTCATAATATTATGACCAATTCTAATGTAGTGCGTTGGTTTTAGATTTACATTTTAGTTATAACTATTATCACATTTCACTTTATTTTTCAGTCAAAGTCTGCATCACAATTTAATTAATTATTCTGACTTGCACATTTTACCTCTTTGCACTAGTTGCATTTTTATGTTACATTTCATATCGCACATTTTCCAATTACATTATGAGTAGTATTTTTATGAAATATGTTAATAATATGAAATTTAATTATACCATAAAATATATATTGATTGATACCATAAGACATACTCACTAGTATATTATACTTACTGATATAATTGTAAAATGTGTATTGTATGAATAAATTCAACTAATGATATGAATAAATATATTTTTTGTGGTATAAATTTCATAATATGAAATTTATTAAAAATTAAATAAAAATTGTGAGAGAATTATATAAATAAATTAATTCTGACTTTTTATAAATTAAAAATTTAGGTGAGATAAAATTAGTTTTTAAAATATTAGAGTTTTGGCCCATGATTCGATAGCAATTATATTATAGACAAACATTTTTTTAAGATGAATTTTAACATAAGATTTATGATATATTATTGTCTAAATAACGAAGTGTAATGTTCAAGAACGCACCTATAAAATTAGTAACATGGCCAATTATAACGCTACGACGAATTAATCAATAAATTGTTGAGTAACTAAGTTTTCTGTAAATTAATTCTATCGTGCAACTAAAAATACTATTACTTATTTTTATTATATAATGTTAATATAATTTATCTAATACTTTTAAACTAAACAATTATTTTTATTTAAACCACACATCAAATACGAATAAGTTTTACGATGAAATTAATTTACAATATATTTTATCCTAATTAAATTGTTTCTCGCATCATAAAAATTATGCAACTCTCATTTATATATTATGATATATATATATATATATATTATTCAAACGTAATCAGAATACGTTGTTCCAACAACAATAAAATATGATCAACCAAAGCTTTAGATTTTATTATATATATCTTATCTTAATATCATATAAAGACGAAGTTATGAAATCAACCAGAATGATCAATTTCGAAATTCCCCTATTCTCATTAATTCTAGCATTAAGAATTAATATCGACCTTATGATTTAAATTTTTTAATCTTGACAGTATATTTAATATTTTATAAATATATATATATATATATATTTTATATATATAAATCTTATAAATATTTCATAATATTAAATCCTATATCTAATATTTTAATCTCAATCGTTATCTTAATTTCTATACTTCTATAAATTTCAACTCCATAAACATTATTATTCTCATCTTTTAACCTTATTTCTTCGTGCGTCTCTTGCTTCTTCTTATTTCTCTTCTAATATTATCAGTTTTTGTATTCTAATAATCAAATTATTTATTTATCTTCTTTTTACAGGTTCATATTTCACATCTAATAATCTGGTGAAATAATATTTTTTTCTAAAGTTACACAACTTTCGTGGTTTTCTTTTGGAGGTAATGTTTAATTGTTACAATTGCAGATCTATTTGATTTAAAATTTTGATGTTTGAATTATTTATTTGATGTTTGAATTGTTTATTTATCTTTTAATGTTCTTAATATTCTGATATTGTTTATTTATTTTTTTATTTTAATTTTAATTACAGGTTCACATTAAAATTATTGTGTCTGCACCATACATACCGTAAGTTATTTATAATTCTAGAAAAAAAAAAGATGTTCTAAAGCATAATATTGTATATGCGTTGTGCATGTGTACATTTTTTAATTTATTTACCGCAATATTGTGTATGCGATGTGTGCATGTGTAAATCATTGATACACGTATATATTATATTCAAGAAATCACAAACACATACACACACATATATATATATATATATATATTATATAAATCATTAATACACATATATGTAAATTCAAGAAATCGTAACAAAATTAATCTTACAAAATGTTATGTTTTTTATTATATTAATAATATATATTTTTGATATATTCTTGATTTTCTTTTAACATACCCATATAATAATAAAATTTATATTATAAAATATTATGTTCTTGATTTTTTAATAATATATTTTAATATGTTCTTGATTTTTATAATATATACGTTCTTGATTATTGTTTAACATACATAAAATTTTATAATTCAAATTCTACATACTAACGTAAATGTTAGTACATTCATATTTTTAATATTTTGTGAATAAGTAAACTCAAATTATATATGTCTAGATTTATATTAATAAATCTATATATAATTATAAATCTATATATCAATAATTTTTGTAAAATAAATTATCTACAAAATATGGGATTTACATAATATAATCTATATTAAAAATATATTTTATAATAATCCCGCGTAATACGTACGTACTAATATATATATACTATATAACATGTATATAAAAATTCGTGTGACTCAAACTGACAAAGTAATGGTTATAACTTATAAGTTTATAATTAAATGTAACATTATTTTAAAGAAAAGTAATAATTATTTTAATAAAAGTATTGTCATTTTCTATTAAAATTAACATTAATATTTTTTTTAAATAATAATTTTTTAATTAATAAATGATGCATTTTATAGTGATCTCATGTTATGAAATCTCATAAAATACTTATTAATATATATATATATATATATATATATATGCCTAAGTCTTGTATGCACCAAGTGCACCGTGCAAATTAAGTGCATTTTTTAAAAGTTGCACAAAATACTACTGAAAAGTCACACATGTTATTACTGAAAAATTTATTTTTAATGGTTCAATTTTTCAATAATAATACATATAACTTTTT
>JAPKLY010005811.1:0-12120 GCA_026898435.1 Prunella vulgaris | reverse complement strand
CTTGAAATCAACCTACACTTGGGTGCATAACTCTCAAGGAGCTATCACATAGGCCAGCTTCTCTGTTGGGGTGTACCGCAACTCAGCTTCGTGTAAGACTTGGCTTACGTAGTACACTGGTAGGTGTGTTTTCGCCTCTTCTCGAACCAGGACGGAGCTGATCGCAACCTCCGACGCCGCAAGGTATAGGTACAGCTTCTCGCCAGGTACCGTCTTTGATAGGATTTGTGTGTTTGCCAGGTATGCTTTAATATCTTTGAAGGCTCGTTGACATTCGTTCGTCCACACAAAGTGGTTTTTAAGGTGTAGCTTGTTGGCTTTAGCCGCTTCCTTGTACCTGCGCGTGTTCGCCTTGATTGCTTTGAAAAATGGACGATTTCAATCACCAGACCTGGAGATGAACCTGTTCAGGGCAGGCATACATCCGGTCAACCTTTGGATTTTTTGTACGGAATCGGGCGTGCCCATCTCGATTATGCATTGGACCTGTGTCGGATTGATCTCTATTCCTCGTTGGCTCACAAGATGCCCTAGGAACTTTCCTGAATGTACGCCGAATCTGGTCTTCTTGGGGTTCAGCTTCATGTTGTAGTGGCGTAGTATGTCGAAGGTTTGCTTTAGGTGGTCGAGGTGGTCCTCCTTTCGCAAACTCTTGACAACTATGTCGTCCACATATACCTCCATAGATTCGCCGATGTGTTGATTGAACATTTTGTTCACTAACCTTTGGTAGGTTGCTCCGGCGTTGATAAGTCCAAATGACATCCTTTCCTGGCAGTACATATTTTTGTTGGTGTAGAACGCCGTATGCTCCTGGTCATCTGGATCCAATGCTATCTGGTGATAGCCCGCGAAAGCATCCTTGAACGTCATCATCTCATGGCCAGCGGTGCTATCCACAAGCTGATCAATATGGGGTAGTGGGAAATTGTCCTTCGGGCACGCCTTGTTTAGGTCCGTGAAGTCGATGCACAACCTCCATGTTCCATTGTGCTTCTTTACCAGGACAGGGTTCGCGACCCACTGTGGACATAAGGCTTCCTTGATAAGCTTGTTGTCCAACAGCTTCCCAACTTCGGTGGTTAGGGCCGCGTACTTGTCTGGTCCATACTTCCTTTGTTTTTGGCAAACGGGCCTCCTTGTCGGATCTATGTTGAGTTGGTGACAAGTATGCTCCAACGGGATTCCCGTCATATCTTCATGGGACCAGTCAAACACGTCCAAGTTGGACATCAAGAACAGCTCCATCCTCGACCGATACGGTTCTGGCAACTCGGAACCTATGAAGAGTTCCAAGTCCCTTTCCTGGTCCACCGGGATTGTCGTCAATTCCTCCATGGGAGTGGCCTTCCTCTTCTGACTTTTCCACCTTGGATCGCTGATGAACTCATCCCACTGTTCTTGTGACATCTGCGTAGGTTCGTAACCTATGCGCGGTTCGAGATCATCAATTTTGCTTTCAACTTGGACAGGTTCATCAACTGCCAGTACTTTCGGTGGTCCATCAACTTGGGATGGTTCGGCAGCCTGGGGGATTTGATCAACCTATATCGGTACTGGTTCTTGATCTCCCCGTAGGTTCCCCGCTTTGAGAATCCTTGACCACTTCCATGGGCGCAGGTTGTGAGCCTCGCACCGGTTCCTGCACTTGGTTAATTTGAGTCTCCTCCACTCCTTCCATGGGTGTCGGGTGAGCCTCCTGCACAGGCTCCGACACTTGGTCAGGTCCCGGCAGGTCACCTACCTCCATCAACTCAATTTCTGTTGAGATGATGTCTAGGATGTTCGGCTCGTCTGCCGGAATCTGTACATCTTCTTCGAGGATTTGAACCTGCATTATGAATTTTTCGACCTGGCCACCTTTGGTCTGGAGCAGACACTAGCAGGCCTTTTTCTAGTCGTCTTTTATACTCCCGGCACCTTTTGGAGTAGGGAACTTGAGACAATAGTAGTAGATCGAACATGCCGCTTTGAATTTATTGATAAAAGGGTGGCCAAGGAACCCGTTGTAGGAGGACTGCTGGTCAACAACAAGGAAATCTATTAACCTAGTCAGTCTCCGCTCCGGGTCCTCGGCCGATACAAGCTGGACGCTCAACCTAATACTACCTAAGGGGACAGGTACAGCTTCTCCGAACCCCACTATCCTAGCATTGCTAGGTTCTATGAATGACTCAAAATCACCTAAGGCATCTAAGGTGGATTTGAAGAGGATGTTGGTGAAGGCGCCGGTGTCCACAAGTAGTCTGTGAACTCGGACGTTCATTATGTTGGCGCTTATCACCAACGAGTCATTATGGGGCGTCAGAATCCCCTCCAAGTCCGCCGAAGATAATGTTAGTGCCTCTGTAGGTTGTGCGGCGGGCCTGGAACTGGAGCTGTCCTCTTGAACTTGGTTTACGGCCCAGACTTCGGCCTTTCTCTGTCTCTTAGAGATGGAGGATCTCCCATCTTAGAGACCTCCGGCAGCTCCAATCACTTCCTCGAGAACCAGGAGTTCTCGAGTGGGCTCTAGGTTTTGCTGAGGTTGGGGAGGCGCCCTTCGCCTATGTTGAGGGCCACGTCGGTCTTCGTCCTCTCCTTCATCATCGGAGGCCTCCCGCCTCTCTACCCTGGTTCTCTTCACTGGTGTCTTTTTCACGAACTCGGCCAGCTTCCCATCCTCGTTGAATTTCCACAGTTGTTTGAGGAGGTCTCGGTATTCGCTGGTGAAGTGGCAGATCGACTGGTGGTAGGCACAGTATTTGTTGGGGTTGAGCTTCGCGCGGTCCTGACGGATCCTCCTCAGCTCGTCCAACATGGCTTTATCTTTGACCGCGGTAAAGACATGGTCAACGGAGACGGTGAGCACTTGGTTGAGCTTCTCTTTGAACTCATCTCCATCGCCGAAGGCTTTCAAGTTCCGGGGAGCTTTGTACGTGCCCCTGGACTTTTCCCGTACGGCTTCCTCTCCTCCGAGGCACCGACCTCTTTTTGGAGGGCCTCCTGCATGGCAACGAACACCCCAGCTTTGTGCCGAAACTCAGTGTAGGTGTTTGGGCATGCTAGGTGCATTTCCTTCCAAAGCTCGGTACCTTTCTTGAGCCCAGCCATCACCGTGACGATTTTGGTATCCTTGCTTACCTGTTCACCCTCCAGCAGGATCTTATCGAACCTCTCCAGGTACTGCTGGTCGGTCTTATTCTCGCCTTGGTGGATGTTGACGAGTCGGTACTTCTGGGTAAGGTAGGATCCAAACCCGGAAAAGTGGGCCAAGAACTCCCGCGTGAGTTGGCCAAAGGACTGTATCGACCCCGGGGCAAGTGATGAGAACCAGCGATGAGCTCGATCCCCGAGGGTCAGCGGGAAGTTCTGGCATTGAGTGGCGTCGGTAGCGCCCACCGAGATCATGTAGTCTGCATACTTGGCCAAGTGGACCTTCGAGTCGGATTCGCCTTCATATGCAAACATCACCGGGAACTGGATTTTCTTTTGGACCGGTGCTCTGAGGATGGCAGGTACCAATGGAGATGCGGGGAGAGTGGTGGCATCGGGTCCGCCAGATTTGGCCGCTACTTGCTGTTGTAGCATCTCGACGGCCTTTTTCAGTGTGGCCAGTTCGTCGTTGTGGGCTACCTCCTGTGGAGGCTATTCAAAGGTCGTGGGCCTCGTGGACGCACGCTCTCGTGGTGCCTCGCTCTGGGGTGACCCCTCCGTGATGGGCCGGAATTGGCGCCCACCATTCAGGCCCTACCTGTCGGCTGCGGGCCTTCTCAATCAATCATGGGCGGACCTATGAGGTTGTAGGTCCGATTCTTAGAGGGATATAGCCGGGGCCGCTGTTCTTTCATTCTCTAAACATCTCGGCCCCAACCTGCCTTGGAGGACCTACTTCCTCTGCGATTGATGGGTGGCGGATGCCTCAGTATAGGCCGAAGCTCACCCGTCGTGCGGACCTGGTCTCTCCGCCACCTTGGCCTTCCCAGCACGCTCTCTGTGCTGGCGAGCTTGCGCGGAGCTCGCATCTTGCTCAGTGGGGAGGTTGCTGTACTGACCCCAGGTCTGGGTGCCCTGGGTCGGCCTTGTCTGCTCCCTGGCCTCGTTAGCTGGAGCTCGCCGGGGGAACAAGGGCGAGCTCATCGATTTGCCTTTGCTGCAACCTTTGTAGGGCAGCAATTGTGCGTTGGAGCTCATGGGGGTTATTGGCGAGGTCCCTTAGGGCGGGGTTTAGCTCCTCCTGAGTTACTGAAACTCGCTGGGGAGCTCGTGGGGCGTTGCTCTTCTGGGGAGCTCGGCGCGAGGTATCCCCCTCGCCCTGGTTCTGGGTGGCTCCCTTCCACTTCCTGGTAGTCGCCGAGGTTTGTTCCTTAGACATTTTGAGTTTCCGCCGAGAGTGTCGCCAAGGTCGTCGACATCCAATCAAGGTAATTTTACTCGGGTTTTCGTCTAGCCTTGCGTGTAACAAATTATCCAGAATCTGGTTTATTCGTGTACACGCGTGCGTTTGAAAACCTTTTTGTAGAATTTATAAACCCGAAAATTTGGGTTTTTGTTCGAAGAGTGAAATATATGTGTATCTTCAAGTGTTCTTGAGCCTTGGTCAAGAACACCTTCAAATCTTCAAATCTTCAAACAAACCCCCACTTTTGCTCTCAATTTTTTTTTAAGAATCGAAGGTTTGAACCACCCTCCTTCTAGCGCCAAATTGTTGATAGAATTTCTTAATGGTGTTCTTATATGGCTATTATAACATCTAATTCTACCAAACAATAATCTAAGAAATATGTTCTTGATTGGATAATATAGAGAGAGAAAGTGAGAGTTTAGAGAGAGAAAGTAGTTGTATATTATGATTAAGTTGGAGAGAGAAAGATACAAGAAGGACCTATTTATAGGTGTGCAAGTGTGTGGTGGTACCTTATGGGGCCTACTTGGCCTTAAGTATTTACAAGTGCTCTCAACACTTGTCTTGAACCACCACTCATGTCACCTTTACAATATTGGTCCTACTACATGTCTATTTGCCCTCTATGCCCGCGTTGCCTATCATCTCTAACCTCGGCGGGCTTCTAGGCGAGCTTCGGTGCCTTGCATTTGTTTCGAGAGTAATGCAGTGGTGGACTTCTTGCCGGGTCTCCATGTGTGTGGGCGAGCTTCTCTCTCCTAACTTACTTGTCGGTCGGACTCGGTCCACTAGGAGCTCGGGCGAGCTTCTTCCTTGCCTCGCCGAGCTTCTCTGTGTTGACCTTGATCCAAACTGACGGTGTAGCTTCTGCACAAGCTGGCGACCTTCTTAGCCTTAAGATAATTCCATGATTATCCTTAAGTAGTTCGCCTATCAACATTTGCCCCCCAGCTCGCTCACATCATGATATTTCTAATGTGTGGGCGAGCTGATTTGCCTCTGTGGACGAAGGCTTGAGTGTTGGCGAACTATTTCTGGGTAGGACGCCGAGCTTGCCTGTGAGCTTTATCACGGCGGTTTGGGTGCTGACGAGGAGCGAGAATCAAGGTGTCGTGCACGCCTTTTTAGGCCTCAGTTCCTGCGCCCCATCATGGCTAAACTTTTAAATTTTTGCATCTTGGTCCCCGCACTTTCCAAATATTATAGTTCGCCCCGACGTCTATAAATAGGGAAAAACCAGATCATTTTTCACTTTTCCTACTTCTGATTTCTCGAGCTTTTTCCGGTGATCATTTTTCCTTGCATCCGACGGATTTTCAAAGGCTCCTCAAGGTAGAACCCGATTCCTTCTTTCTTTGCTTCTTTCTTTTGCAGATTTTCGTTTCCTCTTTCCCTTTGAGCTTCCGGAAACCTTGTACACTTCCTGCGACTTTTCGTGTTCTCCGTTCGTCCTACTCCCCAAAACTCCGGCGACTGGACCTTTGGACTATCTGAGAATCTTTTGAACTCCGCACACACCATGTCGACCCAATCATCGAGCGAAACCCTTTCGAACCGTAACCCCGAGAAGCTGCCCATGACCGACAGTGGCCCTATCCCCCAAATGACCCCGATTCTCATTGAATCTGGATCTGATATTGGATCGGTAGCTCGCCCCAACTCTGGCAAGGTTCGACCTGATTCTGGTGAGGGGGCCACTGGTTCTGTTATATGCGATGTTTGGGACGATGAGGATGAGGTCGCCCCTAAAGAAAGGGAGGCCAATGGTAACGTAGGTGGCGATGAAGAGGTCGCAGAAGTTGAGGAGGAGGTCGCCGAGGTGGGTGACCAAGGAGGCAACCTCGAGGAGGTCACGATCGAGTGGTTCCATTCCATCAATTTTCCGGAGCCTCAGCTGATCGAGCATCAGGTCCTTGCCGAGGTTGTTCATTCATTCGACTGGGAGGAATACGTCGCCCAGCATGTGGCGAGCTTTCCTCTTCCCGAGCGAACTTATAGGGATGCCGCTAACAAATCTGACTACAAAGCTAGCGACGTTCGGAGTGTTATCAATGAATACTAACTTTCCCAGTTCCGCGAGAAGTATAGAATTCCCCTCGATATCTTCTTGTACGCGCCGGAGAAGAATGAGCGAGCTGATGCCCTTCCAGCTGGGTTGACGGCCATCAATGTACACACTCTCGAGGCCAGACTTACTCTGCCCCTGCACCTGATTATAGGCCGGTTCTTGCTCTACAACAACCTCGCCATCACACGGCTCACCCCCAACGCTTGGAGTAGCTTGTTGGCGGCGTTGGCGGTCTTCAGATTGGAGGGGTATGAAAATCGGCTGACCACCACCGAGCTCAATGAACTGTTCACCGTGACCCGGCAAGTAAATGATGGTAAGGGGTATTACTATCTCAAAGCTCGCCCGGGGGAGAAGTTTTTGGGGATCCTCCCGAATAAGATCCGTGACTGGAAGCAGCAGTTCGTCTTCATGGGCGGAGATTGGCGAGCTTCTACAAGTTACTGCGGGCGAGGAGGACGAATCCCTTCCCCTAACGAATATGGGGAGGCTAGCAGTAGGTCGCCTACTTCGGTGTGCGTGGATTGAATTAGATTTACTAATCTAATTCCTTTCTTTTGTAGGTTTGAAACACCACAAGTCCAGTCACGGCAAGCCCAAGATACCAATCGAGTTCGACCTGGTGCGAGCTGTTTGCTATTTGAGGAGTAAAGAGGATCGGGAGATCGCCCATCTCAGCCAACACCACTACCTTAGACTTGCCGGGCTTCATACCTTGCCGCATCACCTTACGGTACAGGGTCCTGAACTTCCAGGTTCATAACTTACTGAAGCTCGCCCATTAGGTGGTTAGCTCGCCAAGTTGCTAACCACTTTCCTTTCAACATTTTATAGGTGGTGATTGGGTTGCGTTTCCCACCGTCGAGGTTCCCCCGGCCTACGAAACTCTAGCTCGCCGATTCGCCATGGGCTCACCTCACCCCAACAAGATGGCGTTGCCATTGACCCTTGCCCTCGAGGCGAGCAAAAAGGCGGAGCCCGCCTCAAAGAAGGGAGGTGTTGGCGGCTCCGGGACTCAGAAGAGGCCTACTAAGGCTCCAGCTAAAGCCCCCGCGCCTGCCAAGACTACGCAGGTCGCCCGAACCAACAAAGGTGGTGGGCGAGGTTTCGCTACCCCCTAGCGGGGTTCTCAGAAGAGGGGCCTCCACAGAGGCGATGGAACAAGAGTGTGCGATGAAGATCCCTAAGGTCGCAAGAGAACGAAATTCGCCTTGCAAGATGAGGAGTCTGACCCCACTGGGCGAGATACAATAAGATCGGGCCAAGGTGGCTCGGCTCAGTCCACGGCACCTTTGGCACTTGCCCCCACTCCAAGGTCGCTGCCTTCCCAATAGCCCTTCAGGGCTCAGATGACCGATGACACAATTCTCGGTTGGGATCCCGAGAGAGTCCAGTAAGTAGCTCGCTTGACATTCTTGTGTCCTATTGTCGCCTTCCCTTTTATCCTTTATTGATGAAGTGCTTTAACCTCGCAGCTATGCCTCAATCGCACATCCTAACAGGCACGAGGCTCTTCACTCTTACGAGCGTTCTTGCTCCCTTACCTCTATGCGCAACCTTCCGCCAGGCCTAACTCGAGACACCGTGAGCGAGGTGCCGAGGTACTAGTCGGCCCCCCAGTTGGCGACCATTGAGAGCAAAAACCTGATTGAGAATGCCCGGCTCTCAATGTACCATGCGAGCGGGCTACTGCTCGCAAATCAGAAGGTGATCGACCAAGCCACTCAGCTGGAGGAAGGTCGCCAGAAGAGGAATGAGGCCTACTTGAAAATGGCGGAAAGTGCTGTCAAGCTGAAGAATGCTTTGGAACTTGAGGAGAAAACAACTGCGGCTTTGGAGTCCGAGAACAGCGCCCTCGAGAACCTCGGCCAACTACAACAACAGCTCGCCTCCATGCAGAAAAATGCTGATGCACAAATCAAGGCCAAGGAGGAGGAGTTCGCCGAGAAGCTCGCCAAGGAGGCCGGCGAGCAAACGGTGACCAAAAAGGAGCTGGAGCTGCAGCGGGGACTGACCAAGAGGGCCGATGAAGAGTGTACTAAACTCAGGGAGGAGCTCTCGGTGATGATCAATGAAGTTGCCGAGCTCCGCAACGACGCCACCTCCTCGGCGAGCTTGGATGCTGTGAAGGCTGAGGCCTCTGACAAGGGGTTCGTCCAGTGCTACACCGAGGTTATTCGTACAATCTGGTGGGCGCGAGCTCACCAGGATGATGAAATGAAGGCAGTGGTCGGAGACTTCAAGGAGTGTCTAGACAAGGCCCCCTTCCCCGATGAGACTGAGCTGGACATCGGCAAACTTCCAGAGCTCGGGGTGCCTCTTGACTTCGTTCCGGCACGTTTCAAGATTACTCAAACAATTCCCATGCCGGATCTGAACGTCGCGGAAGAGGAGGTCGCGAATGAAGAAGAGCAAACGCCCCTCACTATTGAGCAGCTCCAAGAGGCTTGTGGGGACGCGTTGCTCGACACTATTGGGTTCGACACCAGCGGGCTTACGGGCAACATCACCACGTTGCCCGAGCTTTCCCCTCAGGATCGCCAAGCTGCCGGTGGCAGGGTTGCTACTGAGGTCGCCAACCCCGAGATCCCTGCCGAGGTCTCCGCCACTCCAACCCTGGAAGTCTCAGAGACTTAGCTTTTTCCTTAGTTTGCTTTAGCATAATTTTCGATTTTTACTTAAAGTGATAGTAGCTCGCCGGGCATGTATAGCTCACCCAGAAGGAGCTTGTTTTTGCATTTCAAAGATGGTCAGCTAGCCGACCTTTGTGGCTAGCACCACTACTTGTACCTGGGAAATTTTTCAAGCATCATTTTTTACTTGAAAATTCCTCAAGTATTTTTGAATGAAATTTGACCCTTTTGTTCCAACTTTGTTTATTTACATTTCGCGTACGTTATATCTTTTAATTGGCTCATTTATAATTTTGGTACTCATTTATTCGTCTTACTCTACTTTCGAGAAGCGAATTGTTCATTTTACGTCACTTAGGACTACGAATTGTACCTCCGTTTGAATAGTATGTATTCTTCGTCTTACACCACTTAGGTCACGAATTGCTCGTCTTAAACCACTTGGGGTAGCGAGTTGTACTTTGTTTAATTAACTTTGGGTGATTGGGTTTCATGAACCTTGCCTTAGACGCTTTAATCGTCTTTTTGTGCATTTTTTCTAACTTAGGGCAGTAGGTGCTTGGCAATCCTTTAAGAAGGATACCTTCGCTAACCTTGGGCACTTTGGCCTTTGCCTTTGAGCCTTTAGATTGTAACGTTCGGGACCTTGGTCCTTGCGTATTGCGAGCTTCGAACAGTTGGATATTTTTTCAAGAAAAACTTCTAACTTCATATAGCGACGTGATTTACATCTGTTGCCATCAACACTTCTGATGCGAACCTTCGGCTAGTCTATTACAAAATCTCAATATATTGATAAAACTTCTTTAAATGTGCCGCACTCCAGGTGTATGACGAGGCATTCCCTTTGGCATCCTCGAGGTCATATGTGCCGTTTGACCAGGTTACGGTAACCTGGAACAGTCCTTCCCAATTCGGGCAAAATACACCCGGTGGGGCCATCAGTTTCTTCTTTAGTACTAGATCCCCAACTTTGAACTTTCGATCTCGGACTTGGGAATTGTAGTACTTCTCCGCTCTACGCTTGTAGGTGGCATTTTTCATTTCTGACGAAGCTCTGGTTTCCTCGATCAGGTCTTTTTCGACTGTCAAGGCTTCGTCATTCTTTTCCTCGTTAAATCCTGCCACCTTCCAAGTCTTATTCTGGACCTCCACCGGTACTACCTCTTCTGTTCCAAAGGCTAAGGCAAATGGCGTCTCTCCGGTACTTGCTCGGTATGATATTTTGTAAGACCACAGAACCTCCGGAAGTTTGTCTGCCCAGCTTCCTTTCTTATCTTCGAGGTGGATCTTTAGTATATGTTTCAGAATTTTGTTAACCGCCTTAACCTGGCCGTTCGACTGCCTATGGTAGGGGGTTGAGTAATGCTTCTTGATGTTCCACGAACTACAAAAATCTCTCAACTTTTGGCCGTCAAAATGCCTTCCGTTGTCCGTGATGATCAATTGCGGGAGTCCAAACCGACAGATCAGATTCGTCCATATAAAATTGATCATCCTTTCTTACGTTATCGTTTGTGAGTGCCTCGGCCTCAGCCCATTTAGTGTAATAATCCACTGCTACAACAACAAACTTTACACCGCCTCTGCCAGGTGGAAATGGGCCAATCAAGTCGATACCCCATATTGCAAAAGGCCACGGGTTGAAAACCGACTTCAGTTAAGTAGCTGGGGAGTGGATATTAGGTGCGAAAAGTTGACACTTTCGGCACTTTCGTGCGAAGGTAATGGCATCTTTGAGGAGAGTGGGCCAGTAGTACCCTTGTCTGATTGTCTTGTATGCCAAAGCTTGCCCCCAGCGTGACTTCCGCAAATCCCCTCGTGAATTTCTTCTAACACCTCGAACCCTTGTTTTTTAGATAAGCATTTGAGTAGGGGTACAGAGAATCCACGTTTGTAAAGTTGGCCATCAACCAACGTATATCTGGCTGCTTGCTTCACTATCCGACTAGCTTCCCACGTATCTTCAGGAACTGTTCCGTCCTTCAAGTATTTTTGGATCGGAGTGCGCTAATCTTCACCATCTTCATTGTCTTCATGCCCCCCACTCGAGGTCTGATTTACTTTGTAATCGGATGTCGAGGGGTTTCTCAGTTTGGTGACCAAGGCCTCAGTGATTTCTGCTTCGCCGTTACTGGTAGCTAGTCGGGCTAGGGCATCTGCGTGTGTATTCTCCAGCCTTGGTATCTGATTGATGTAAACCTGCGTAAATATCGACATCAGATGCGCCACTATCTTCTGGTACATCATCATCTTCTGATCTTTTGCTTTGTACTCCTCTCGGACTTGGGATATTATTAGTTGAGAATCTCTGAAAACTTGAAGATTGGTTGCCCCCACAGCTAACGATAACCTAAGTCCGGCTATCAAAGCTTAGTACTCCACTTCGTTGTTGGTTGCTCTAAAGTCGAACCGGATCACGGAGGTGAAGACTTGTCTGTCTGGGCTGATCAGAACTTTACCGGCTCCTGCTGCTGTGCTAGTTGATGATCCGTCGACGTAGAGGTGCCACGGAGCTATACGTCCCCTCGTCAAATCTTGCGGGAAAGTTAGCTCGACGATAAAGTCGGCGAGCGCTTGTCCCTTGATCGCTGTTCGGGGTGCATAGGTTATACCGTATTGGCTAACTTCTAGTGACCATTTCAACAAACGTCCTGCGGTGTCTGGGCGCTGCAGTATTTGACGCAGTGGGAACGTCGTCAGCACCTCTACCGGGTGGTCAAAGAAGTAGGGCCTCAATTTTCTAACACTCATTACCAGTGCATAGTGATTAGCGTTTAAGTATGCATGTATTTTACCTATTTTGTGTATTATTTTGTGTACTATAATGTATTGTTTAGCGTATTTATATATAATTTCACACTTTCTAATTAGTTATAAGTATTTATGTTTTCTATTTAAATAAGAAGCATATGTATAATTCAACCTAACCATTATGTCTATTGTATATTGTTGAGGTCTTAAGTGGAGTTATATTTATCCAAATTTTATGATATTGAACACCTAAGACAATGTACTAAATACTTAAGACACTC